>SRZU01000125.1:0-149278 GCA_013183765.1 Fusarium xylarioides | reverse complement strand
ATCGTCAGCGGCAACAAGAGGCTATCAACGCCGCTTGGGAAGCAATTGACGAAGATTTCCTCATAAAGCTATCCCTTTCAACACGAGACCGGTTTATGAGATGCATCCGGGAAGGTGGCTTCCCATTGGACTATTAGATACAGTATCAGTACCTCAATATATTGAAAATCACATACAAAAACCGACCCCAGTCCCGTACCTATACCCATGATGATAGCATCCCCACAAGGTCGCCACTTCGGGCTTGTACCGGTCCTGACATTTGTAACCCCTGCGGACTGTAACTAACGTAGAGGCTGAGTCAGGCCGAAACGGGAGATGCAGGTGAGGCATGTCGTCTATAAGGTCGGCCCCACTGGATTCTCGCAAGAATTCACATCTTTGAGTGAGTGAATGGGACTTTGACTCATGTCTCCTATCGCAACACCTAAAATATTAAAAGAAGCATTTCCCCTCTTATCTTTTCGACTTCCATCAAACCACGCTTTCTACCTCAGAAGTGTTTCATTGCACATCAACCACTTCATCACACCTTCTTTGCACAACGCAAACAGGGCGTCATGGCTGACGAGGCTCATTTCGACGTTGAGGACAAGATGCAGAATATACCTCCAAGATCAAGAGGTGATAGGGAACGAGGGAAAGGCGGCGGCGGTGGTCATGGAAGAGAGGTGCAGGTGTCGAAGGCCTTGTCCAAGCTCTTGAGACATCAAGCAGCTAATGCTGGCATTCAACTCGACGATGAAGGCTATGCGCCCTTGGATGCTGTGGTACGGGGGTGCCAAACACACTTTAAATATTCCCCCTGCGGACAAGACTTGCTAACTCTCTCACGCAGCTCGCCTGGGGCCCTTTGCGGTCTTTAAAGGTCACCTTTGACGACATCCAGTCCATTGTCACTTCCAACGACAAGCAACGGTTTACACTCAAGCCCAACCGCGTCAAGAATCATTCCCTAGATACCAAATCCATCACACCAGCCGATTATCTCATCCGTGCCAACCAAGGTCACTCCATCAAGCTTGAGTCAGCAGCTCTTCTGGCGCCCATCACACTAGAGGGCGGTAACGTCCCTGAGCGTGTCCTTCACGGATCCTTCTTTTACTTTTGGCCACGAATCATCGAGTCCGGCGGCCTCAAGCCCAAGAGTCGTAATCATATACACTGCTCAACTGGAACGCCCGAGGAAGGCGTCGTTAGCGGGATGCGTAAGGATGCAGAGCTGATTATCGAGATAGACGTTGAAGCAAGCTTGAAGGATGGCGTGAAGTGGTGGCTGAGTGACAATGGAGTGTTGCTGACGGAAGGCGACGAGCAGGGGGTTTTGAGCACCAAATACTTCAAGTTGGTGACGGGCCGCAAGGTTGATGTTGGAGTACTGTGGCAAGACGGTCAGTGGATTTCTGATCTACCAGCTGGCTTGAAGATAAGTCCTCCGCCTGGAAAGGGACCTCGACAGGGTGGAGGAAGAGGAGGAAGGGGTGGTAGACGCTGAGGCTCGTAGATATCAGAAATCATCCCAAAAGCGTCTGATTTATAGAGACAATTTGACAAGGCGGCATACTAGGACTATCTTGATGCACGCAACCTTCACTGGAGAAAGAATTATTACAATGATTCAACGACATCCACTTGGTTGACTCTTCATTTTAATCAACCCAATTCGCCCTATCGCCTAGCTAGGAGAAGAAGAAAAGCTCATAATACATTGGCACTCAATAATAGCATTAGACCAGCCTTGATGCAACATGCTTAATAAACTTGGCTTGTTGAAACGATATCGATTGTGGATTTCAAGTCTCTTTGAACCCCTTAGCCTAAGTGGCAAGATCGTGAATGTGAGTCGTAAAGCACCGCTCAGGAGGTCGAGTCCATGAGGCTCGAATATTGATCGCCTCTGTTCTTTTCTTCCTTCTCCAACCACTCAAGCACCTTCTCCGCGACCAAGATCTCAGCTTTCTGTCTTCCCACGACCCCTTCAACAACACCCATGTTCTCCGGAATCCGCCCATCATGCCTGAAAATAGGACGCCCTTTCCAAGTATCTTCCCGTTCGTTGTCTTGTTCGATATAGTACTCAGGAATACCGAAGCCCATGCGCTCACCGAGACCAGCGACACGCTCACGAACGGTAGGGCCCTGGGTGGTGGCAGAAGCCAAAGGAGTACTAGTTGGGATGCTTTGATCCCCTGAACGAAGAGGTGTAGCCATGGAGACGTTGCCATCCGAGTTGCCTCCCTCTGTCTTGATCCTAGCATGCGCAGGAGACTCTTGTGACCCTGGAGGGGCTCTCTTGCTGCCTCGAGGTGCTGGCTCTTCCATGCGGAGGTACTTGAGTGCATGCATGGCAGCAAAGTTTTTAGCTTTTTGAACCCTTCTGAAAGCCGGAACCTGTTGACCACTCTCGTAGCCACGGCCTTCCTGGGGAAACTTGATGTTTTGAGAAGGAAGATTGCAGAAGACACGAGATCGAGGAAAAGGCATCCCGTAGACTTGTTGATTGAAGGTTTCTTGAGTGAACTGAGGAGTTGGGATTTTGTTCTGCTGACAGTACTCTGGCAAATGATCATGGTTAGGAGCTTGACATGAAAGATGACGTTCACGTTTGGCGGGGAAACTCACGATTCAAGTCGCTAACCCAGAAATCTTCCACTTCAATCTCATGAACAAGCTCGATGAGTTGCGAGACGGCGGCGATTTGCTGCTTGTTAAGCTGCGCAGGATGGCCCGTCTTTGCTTCTTCGGCTTTTTTCTCCTCAGCGAACTTTATGAGTTCATCCCAAGGGATACCACCACTAACAGTTGGAGGGCCGTGAAACGCCATTGTGCTTTGGGTGTGTTTTTGGCCGATGCAGTGATTGGCTGCTGAAGGTGTAGTTTGGCGGAGTGTGATGAAATGTCAAACGATGAGATGAGAAGATGGGGGGAGGTGAGGAGCTCGATTGATTACATGAAGCAAAGGAAGAAAGGTGGAGAGCTGGCTCTGCAATTTATAGCTGTGATTCATGACCTGGCGAAGCCTTGCGGTAAGTACTAAGGTAGTGAAGAATGGATGGATGCCTCTTGAAATATCGCAAATGCGAAGTACATACAGTAGGCTTCCAAGAAGGCAACTAGGCCTCGTTGGCAGAACAGCTTAGACTGGCCGGCTTTAACTGCTATTTCCGAATTGACCGGGTTACTGTGCGTGTCAAATGCGCATTCAATTCGCATCATTTCAAGAGGGATACGCTTACAATTTGATCATGGAGTTGGTGAGGTGGTGAACATGGTGATAGTGGCTGTGAGGGGTCTATTTTTCTGGCCAACTATAGTGGAGGTGCACCGATCGAAACACACAGAGGGAAGACCTGACCTGGCCTGAGACAGAACCAGGCTCTGAAAACCCAAACTTAACAACGCTTGATTGATTGTGTCGGTTATGCTATAGGTAGGTCCAACAATGGTCGACCCATCAGCGTCGCAGGGTATCTACCAACACCTGATGCAATATGTAAAAACTCTCTCTAACCAACACCCTTCTATCCTCCTCCCCATGGCGTACTTAATCCTCTTCAAAGAAACCACCCTCGTCGCTATCATCATCATCACTTTTGACGACTGGCTGTGCAGCCTGACGCTCTTGTAATCTGCGTTCTCTGCGGTTCTTTGGGGCAGCAGCAGCTTTCCCCTTGACCTTGGTGAAAGGTGCAGGCTTTTCCTTCGTGGCCTGTGGTTTTGGCTGCGCCTTGAGAGCTCCATCTGTGGTCGTTGCCTTGGACTTTTTCTGGCGGCGCTCTGACTGTGCTTCTTCTGTAAGCTCAGTTGGCCGTCTCTCTCTTAAATTTCGCAACGCGTGGGGGCCACCCTTCATCGCCTGTTCAATATCCGACCATATTGGCGGTCGCTCTGTATGCAGTAGGCCCCTATGCTTGAGTGGTGTGTAGTCAAGCTTGTCGTCGTCTTTGTCTTCGTCTTCCTTCTCTAACTTGGCGTTGGTATACAAGCTGATGTAGGGTTCAGCATGGGGGAAGTGTTGTGTGTACGCCTCGTCTACTTCGGCAACATGTAAGTCACGCTCCAATGCCTCGATCTCGTCCGTTTCTGTAGATTCGGCCTCTTCAATCTTTTTGCGCAGCTGTCTTGCTAATCGCGATGCCTTCTTTCGTTCTGAGTCGCGCCTTGTTAGCATTCTTTTCGAGCGGAGAATAACCCCCAGAGAAGATCTTACCAAAGAACCGAACCATGTGATATTTCGATATCATAGCACTTCGTAGCTTCTGGAAGCTCTTGTCTGAGACTGTTGCCTTGAGAGCGCCCAGCTCTCGCTCGAGATCATTGCGCACGTTGGCGGGAAGCTCTTGGTTTCGGTTCAGGAGTCGCTCGATAGTGCGCGTTCGCTTCTTGGCCCATGTTGAAGTTCCCTCGTTAGGTCGATGCTTTGACTTGCTCGACTTGTGCTTCTTTGCACCATTGAATGATGGACGGTTGCGAGGCTCGGGAGACCCAATCTCCGAATATTCTCTCTTTTGCCCCATGGTGACGATATATGGCTCGTGCGAGGATTATGAAAGGAAAAGGGGTGGGATTGCGAAGAGAATGTTCAAAAGAGATTCCAGGTCAAGGTTGAATAATAGGTATTGAAGAATTCCATACAAGATGGCCAACTTTTTTTTTTCCCTACCTACCTACTGTACTACCTTCCCTAGGCGGTATCTTATCAGGTACGTCTCGATTCGGGGTAGCGTCGGACGCTCGGGCTTGTGGGGAAGGGAAGGTGCTCTGTGTTCCTGAGAGGCACCTACTTGGCAGAGAGGTTCATCATCTAAGCTCGACACCATCGAATCCAATACCAATCACTATCTTCTTTATATATCAAGAACGTTTTCCTTTAATGCCTATAGCATCCAAATACCCAAGGGGAAAGCTCTGATATCAACAATTTCTTTAAAATTTATTATCAAGCTGTCCTCAAGAGTCTGGCACGGACCTTTGTCGTTCGACCCATCCATCGCCAGAATTCATCTCTGAGCTGGAGGCGCCGTTAACCTCTTTTCTTGAAGATTCATTCAAGATAAACTCAATTACCAGGAGACTTTACCACGTATTGATGCTTATGTAAAGAGCCCATCACTGGGCTAATTCTCCCTCATCATGGATCGCCCTGAACCTGGGCTCGTCAAATGGTCGTCCAACCCTTCATATGACAACTTCATTCATATCAACCTGCAGCACCGCGTTGTTCAGGTCTACGAACCAACTGGTCACGCAAGAGCTGGGAAGTTCGACTATCAGAAACTCGCCCGCCACGATGACTTTCCTCCCCTCACAACCTACGATTGGTCGCCAACCAATCCCGGTCTTCTTGCCGTTGGTACCGGTAGTGGCATTGTGAATTTACTCAGGATTGACGATGGATCTAATGCGTACGTGGAGCTGGGCCTCAAAATGTCTCGTACTTGCCAAGCCGTCGCGTTCAACACAACCGGATTGTTAGCAGTTGGTCTGGACAGAGTGCGAATGGATCAATGCCTTCACATCTGGGATGTCAGTCGATTGTCTTCAATAGACAAGAACACAAAAGGGTTTCCCTCGGATGCAACAAATATTGCTGAACCAAAGGCCCGTCTTGAACCTAGTGTCTCTGTGTCAAGCATCAAATTCTTCGAAGACAGCCCCCAAACTCTTGTTGTGGGCATTAAGGCTCAGGGTCTTCGAATACATGACCTTCGAGGTAGGTTTCGGAGATGAAAAGAATTTCTTGCGCGAACTGACACATATTCAATTCGTATCAGACCCTTCAAGCATTGTCACATTTCAAACAAAGTGCAACAACAATCTTACAGTCGACTATGCTGATCAGAATTATTTTGCTTCTTCTGCCCTGGACCACCCTGGGGTAATGATCTGGGACCGTCGAGCGACATCTCGGCCCGTGGCTTCTCATGCATACATGCAAGCAATTGAGGAGGATGAACTCCCGTGGGGTGGAGCATTGCGTCTTGACCGAGTCATCGAGACTGATTCTGACCCTTTCTTAGCTGAGGGAAAGTACTCCCTTGTTCGATCACTTCGATATTGCCGTGATCATCGTGGTTTGCTTGCTGTGCTATCTCGTACAGGACAACTCAAGGTCTTGAACACCAATAAAGAGGCCCCATCTTCTGGGTCTAGCAACCCGGAACTTCTCCAAGTTCAAAAGTCTTATGAGATGGATGTTTCATATGTCGAAACATCGAGGAAGAATGATCGGATTGTTGCTTTTGACTGGGTAACATTGAGCTCGCCCGTCCTTCGTCCACGGCTCCTCGTTCTACGAGCCAATGGAAACTTTGAAATCCTCGAACAACCATCGCAAACATCAGATCATGTTTACAAACTTGTACCATGGAAAGCACCGCATCGTGGTCTCGAAGGTAATTCAAGCTGATCCCCAATGGTTTGGACATGTCTAACCCCGTGCAGAGGGCGCACCATACCACAGCATGATGCAGTTTGAACCATCCCAAGCTCCTGACATGCTAGGGCCTCTTCTTATCGAAGAAGCTTTGTCAGAAGTGCCATTATTCGGACCAGAGAGTGCAAATGTCCGGGCAGATACGGAGGCTTTACTGAAGGTAAATAACATGACTTCAGTGGTTATAGAGGACATTGGGGCAACCACGAGGCCATTGCCTGAAGCCTTTCACAAAGCTTCTACCGTCGCAGCTAAGATAAGAGCCTTGCGCGCCTTCGTAAGAGACGAGTTCCAAGCTCCAAAGGGTATAAAGCCCCGTGCTGGTGACACAAAGATCGTCGAAAGCGAGACCAGTGAGATGTCCCTAGCATCCGATAGCTTGGGCTCATGTCGCGAAATCCATGATGCATTGTTGGCTTCACTAGCTGAGGCTGAAGGCCTCCCCCGAGAAGCACAGAACGTGCTTGATCACAATCTGTTGTTGCGTGCTAAAGAGAAATACCTATTCGACGCAGTAGTAAACAGAGACATTGTGGCAGACGATCCATGGGTGAAATATATATGGGACTGGGTGGCGAGTAAGTATCTGGATATCACACTCTCTCACGGCATGCTAACATCTTGAAGCTGCCGAGGATAATGCTGATGACGGAGGCATGGTGCTCTCAAATATTGACCTCAGTTACGTTGGTGTTCACTCAATATGGACAAATAATCTTGGTGAATCACTAGAAGCGGAAATGGCCCAGACTCCAGCTGACCTTATCATAGGCCGTGATCCTTCTACTCGACTACCTCCTGGCGCAACGCCTCCTGATCGCGCAACATGGGAACGTACCATTGCAAGTTTCTGCAAAAAGAATCATCTTCCCAAGTTCAACGGAGCAGCTACCAAGTGGCCAGCGCATCGTCAGCTATGCCTCGAAATCTGCGGCTGGGGTGATTCTGAAAAACATGATCCAAAAGGCCGCAATCGAAAGGCAGATCCTGAGTACCCCACTACCATTCATACCATGGCCGCTGCTCGTGCTTTATTTACAGGAGATCATAAGGAAGCCATACAGATCCTTAAGAAAGCCAGCACTGCGCACCCTGAACTCTTGTTTGTGTCTTTGGCCCTACAGCTTATGGGCAGCGGCGACAGCACGCCTGCCAAGAACAAGGAACAGCTTGATTTTGATGAAGCTGTTGCTTCCAAAACCGACCCTTACCTCCGAGCAATATCATCACTGATTGCTACAGGTGACTGGACGGCTATAGCCAGCCAGCTATCTCTTCCCCTTTCTGACCGAGTTTACGTTGCAATCCGCAACTTTGACGATGACCAGCTCACACAGTGGCTCAACGAGCAAATCACCTTGGCGATAGCAGACGGAGATATAGAAGGCATCGTCCTCACAGGTATCACAGAACCCATGGTAGACATTTTTGCCCGCTACATCCAAAAGTTTCATGACGTTCAGACAGCGACCCTCGTGCTGTCCATTTGTGCACCGAGATACATAGACGACATTCGCTGTAGAGCCTGGCGCAACACTTACCGTGCCCACCTTCAGCGCCATAAACTCTTCTTCCAGCGCACAAAGTTTGATGTCGAGTCAACGAAGCGATCGAAACGGGACGGCATCCCCAAATTGAAACCACCATACCGCCAAATTGCCCTACGCTGTGTCTTCTGCGACGCTGAGACATCGCTCGCGAATAATGCCAACCAGCCACCGCATCTCGGAGGTGCCTCTTCTGCGCAAGCAACGTCGGCTCTCGAGTCTCGAAATCCACTTCTAGCGACGAGCATCAATGCGGGTGTGAGTTGTCCCAACTGCGGTCGACACCTCCCGCGTTGTGTAGTCTGTCTCGAGATCGTGGGCGTCCCTCGTTCCGACAAGCCAGAAGAGAAGAGCGAGTCGAAGATGGCTGGTCAGTTCCCTACATTTTGCCTCCGGTGCGAACACGTCTTGCATCTGGACCACGCCCGCCAGTGGTTTGCCAGACACGTTGAGTGCCCTGTACCTGAATGCCGATGCCGATGCAACTTCAGAGCGAACCCTGAGTTGAGTTATCGTTAGGATGCTCATGATCTAGACATTTTGAGTCAAAGGAGGTTTGCCCGTTGGCCGGGCCAACCGAACTGGGAATTACAACCGAACATCTCATTTACTGAATAAGATCTGCGACATATATACAGTTAAATATGAAGAGTGTGTCTAACTTGGATTGCTTATGGAGTTGAGGACAAAATATATCCTTTATCTTTCGCTTCTATTCGCAGGTTTCGCAAAATCAACAGCCAAGAAACAACTCCGTGTCCTATTTACCCCGCTCCTCGAGAATCCAGCCATTGTATCCTTCACGCCGGAGGTTCCAAAAAAGTGCTTGCCTGTCCTTCCCAGCATTGCACCTAGTATCCAAGTAGGTATCGTGTGTTTCTTCTATCTTCGTTGGGTCGCTCCGTATCAATCATCTCTAACGCATAAAACAAAGGGGAAATGAGAAGGCTCCGACTTTCCAAAAGGGGTATTGTAACCAAATGAGTCACCAAGTGACAGGTGAAAGGCTTCCTTTCCCGTTGACAAGGCTTGATAACGATGTATTGTTTGAATGGCTTGAATGATATCAGGTTTCATTCTTCAACAGCAGCCTGGCACCAAGGATGCTCCAGCACCTGGTTGATATCGTAGCGTTTAGCGACATCTCGGTCCAGCATGCATCGAATAAGGTCGATACTCTCCTCGCTCAGAATATAGGGTATTCGCAGGTCACGATCCATGATCTCGTCAATACTGTAGAATGGGTTCTCCTTGTAGATAATGGTGTAGAGGAGAATACCTAGTGCCCAAACGTCTTGCTCTGTGCCCCGATAAGGCTTGCCAGCGAGAACTTCAGGAGCAGCGTAATCTGGTAGCAAGTCAGCAAATTATGAGATGTCTCTAGGCGGGCGAGTTACTAACCGATTGTTCCTACGAAGACATCGAATGGACCGCTCTTGATGTATGCAGCACTCCCAAAGTCGATAAGTTTTATGTTGCCTTCCCCATCAAGGATTACATTTTCATCCTTGATGTCGCGATGTACCACGCGAGCCTTGGTGTGGAGGTGGTGAATCGCATTGGCTACTTGTACGAAAATGCTGCGGCATTCAGACTCGTCCATGTTGGTTCGGAGTTCGATGTAGTCGAAGAGATCCATGCCTGGCAGACCATGAGGAATCATCTCGATATAGTAGTTCACATCATCCTCAAAGAATCCTTGCATCTCGACGATGTTGGGATGAAGTAGCTCAGGTTTGCGAAGGTACTCCAAGACATGAACTTCCAGGGGCACAGTGCCCAACTTTCGGTCTCTAGTCCACGTATCGACAAGAATACGTCGCTTGGTAACGTACTTGAGCACAATCTTCTTGCCAGTTTGTTTGTGCCGGGCTAACTTCACTTGGCCATACGCACCCTGGCCCATTTCCTCCAATATCACATAGTCGTTGATCGTTTTCTTATGGGGAGGCTCGACGACCTTGGGAACTGGAGTGGCCTCTTCAGGCTTGGGTTTTGGTTGCTGCCCTGTGATCTTAGCAGCAGCATCCATGGCAGCATCCTTTAAATGCTTGGACAGTGAACTCGCAGCAATCAGCACGTTCTTTCGAGGCCCCTCGTCATCTGAAGCAATCTCAAGAGGCGTATGTGCAGGGGTCTGGCCAGGTGATGGCTGGTGGAGGGGAGTTAAAGCTCCAGCCCGGGTAGGGGTTTCGAGCCCGAGATGAGGCTGAGTGCCGTGGAGATGGCGAGAATAAGTAATCCACAAAGCATACACTATTTCTGAATGGGTCACTTCGAAGGCTTCGTCTCCGGTGGCGTTGTCCTCATCGCTGCCTTCGAAAACAGTCTCGTTCATCACAACGGTCTTCTTTTCACTCTTGACTACACGCATCTGGACGTCAACCTTCAGATCGGATCCGTCACGATGTTTGGCGCTTAATCCAGCGGGATGGAGGAAAGCAGATGCAGCGTTAGGTCTGTGTTCTTTCAAGGCCAGGAAAGCCGAAGCTTTTCTGAAACGATGTTCAGGAACAACCATACCGTCCAGAAGTTGTATACCATCCTCTTCTATCAATGACTCCAGAATGTTGTCGAATTCTGGGATTAGTGCATTTATCGACATGCCATCAGCCTTTTCGAATCCGAAGAGTGCACCGCAGAAGGCTGCGTTTGAGCTTCGAATCTTAAGGGTTTCTGGCTCTACCACGACAATTCCAGCCATGTGAGGGAACGTTGAAACACGAAGCTCTAGCTTGCCGCGGGTTTGCTCAACTGTGCAAGGCACGTTGACTTGGGGCGAATGAGGACAGGTGAAGTATCTCCGCCTTGAAACCTGGGCAAAGTCGATTTCTCCTGTGTTGGGGTCAATCCCTTGACGGGGAATCCGTGGAACGAGTCTCGCTATATCGAATCCAGTAGGGATTGACTCGAACCCCCAGATGGGAGCAGTAGATCCAGTGACCTGTTGAACGATGCCGTCCTCGTCCAAGGTGATGTAGGCGACATCCTCATGAATCTCTTCCAAAACCCAGATCAATCCGACCTTCTTCTCTTTGACCCACAGACTAGCAGAACCGGTCGCACCGTTCCGTTTCTGAATGGGGACCACGTCACCGCATAGCAGCACTCCTCTAGAGGAATTCGTCTGATTATGCCCGCCGCCCCGGGTTTTGGGGGGGCTTGGGTCGCCGCTGTGAACCGTCTGCGCACGTTTTTGTGTATAGCTTCGTGGCTGAGTCCTCGAATTTGGCTTGCTTAGGAGCTGGGCTGTTATTCCAGATCTCCCGTTAAGCAGTGCCGAAGCTGCTGAAGCGGCAGGTGTTGTTTGGCCCGAGGGCGTTTGGCTTTCATTAAGGTCATCATCTGCTTGTTTCAAGAGTTTTCGTTCCAACCATGATCTTCTCTCCTCCTGCACAACTTCCAAGATGCCCATCTTGCGCACCTCAGCTTTTGTAACGCCAAACACCAGACAGGCGAGATCGTTTGCTGCAATAATGGTCCATGGAGGTTTAACCTCTGTTGTAAAGATCGCCTGAGCAGCGGGTACCCAGCGGTTTGTGTGTCCATGTACAGAAGGGCCTAACTGGGTGGGGAAACTGGTAGCTGTGGCGCTGGGGAGTTGGGCCAAGGATGGAGAGTTTAATGGTTCTTGATATATGGGCTGACCAGTTAAGAAAGGCTGCGAAACTGTATCTATAAGCTTATCTTGAGCCGACACGGCCGTTATATCTGTCATTGTTCGCTTTAGGCTCAGCGTCGGACGGACTGGGGCAGGTTTCGAGCCCGAAGTGCCACCTCCACTAGCAGAAGTTGTAGTTGATTGATCCTGAGCATAGGCAGTCTCATGGGCTGCTGGCTCGAGTGGAATGGATCTTCTTGTTGTCCCAACCCTTGACCGTCGAGGTGGTGGCGATGTCTGGCGAGGACTGATGAGATCTGTGCTGGATGCTCGAGGGTCAAAATTCTTGTCGAAGACATTTTCCTGAACCTCAGCGGGACCTGTCAGAGGAGCCGGGGCGTAAGAATCGTCGGGGTTTGGCAAGTTTGGAGCTCTAATTAGCTGTGCCTGCGCGAGTAGGTCAAGCATGTTCTGTGTCTCGACATCGCCACTTACTCTTGCCTGGGCACTTGCAAGAGCAGCCTGCGACGAGTTCATAGGAAGACTCATATGGTCCTTCATGAACTCGACGGACCGTTTGAGGGCATTTTGTCGGTTGTGCAAAAAGTCCTCGGACTGATTGGCGAACGAGAAAGAATGCAAAGACTCAGAGGGGAAGCGAGAAAGGTCGTCGGAGAAGCTGGGATTTGATGGACCACCAGTGAGCGACAAGTTGCCGGTGCTGGCGGCCATCGCACTCATCGAAGTGGAACGAGACAGAGCGGCAACGGATGGGCTTCGCGAAGATGCTCGGGATCCTGGTAAAGTAGGGCTCCTGGATGGTGGGCGTGTCTGTCTAATTCGTCGGAGGCCGGACAGGCCTAAGCCATGCTCGTGATCGGTCATGATGGGAGACCTGGAGTTGATATGGTGGTCAGCAAGGAAGCAGGCCGAGGGTGGGCGCCACAGTTGGGCTCCGTGACGCATGATTTCGCTCGACATACCTGGCGATAGCTTCAAGGTCAGCGGCTGCCGCCGCGGCCGCGGACGCATCCAGGGACATGCGTGCTCTGCTTCGATCTTGCGTTGACGAGTTCCTTGCGGCAGCCAAGTTTCCCGTACTACGGTTCTTTGGCAACGAGAGGGGCATTGGCAGCTTCTCTCGTCCACGTTCATCATCCCCAGTGTGATTTTCGGCTCCTGTGTCAAGAAACCCTGGTTAGCTGACAGGAGGACACAGACCAAGAGTAGTGGCAGGTTGCAGGTAGTACCATGATCATTTTGTCCTCCATGCATCTGTAGCATAGTTGGAGTCGGCCAAGGAGAGGCCGAAACCACAGGTCAAGTCGTGATGGAAGGGTTACGAGGTCTGCTCTCAGGATGGCGGGGTTAAGCAGGAAATCTCGGTTGGCTCGATTGCCTCGAAGTCTAGGTATTGAAAACTTGAAACCAGCCGTCAGATGGGAGAGGAATTCGCTTATCCAAGAAAGAATGGATTGATGATAGACCAAGATGCGTATGGATATAATTTGAATTATCGATATTGGGTCTTGAAGGGTGACGACGGATGAGACCGTCAATGTCAAGGATGGGGAAGGGCCCGTATTGCCAGGGCTATGTCTTGGCTTGTGACCCAAAACACAAAGAAAACAGCCCAGTCAGCGTGAGTCGAAGGGAATGCCGAGAGGGCGAATTGGGCGTTGTACCGCAGGATTTGGAAATTTATAGCCTATAGGTAAGGAAATAGGTTAACTTTGGTGGTGCACGTTAAACTTTGTTACCACCAAGAGAAAGTTTGATTGTCGAGATTGATGTTGAGGAGCGTGAAGGAAGGGGACGGGGATTTGCGCCGTTATCATAGGCTGCTCTCAAGACTTTGTGAAGTCATCAGACAATCTGATTGGCAGGGGTTGGATTGAAGCCACTGCCTGTTGGTAGATACTTAGTTAGGTAGTGCTTGCTTGACTGGAAAACCCCAGGTAGCATTGAATGGAGGACTAACAAAGCTCAAGCTCTCTCAACCGTTCCATGTGGTATTGGCTGTATTAAGCTAGGTAGTAGGTTAGTACCTTTACACTTTACTTTTTTTTATATCTGTGGCTTCAACAGGCTTCAACACAATCCGATGTCAGATGAGATTGTATTACTAGATGCAAGAATGCGTTGAGTGTCAGATTGTACACAAACTAGAGTAGACTACCTATGGGCTTGTAATTGGAGTTGTTTTCGTATGAGACAATTAATTCGTTCGCCACAACCTTGCTAGTAGGTTTATTCCCATTGGATCCAATACAGATCTCCAATCTCTTACTGAAGCCATCAACCATAGTTGCTCCTGGTAAAAAGAAAACTTCGCAATTGAGGCACATGATGAAAGAATCGAGATGTGAGAAAAATAGAAATGAAATTTGACTCTGCTGCGCACCAGGGGCTAAGTCAATGGAAGAGGCATTTGAATCAAGGGACCAGCACCTTACCCATGGTGACTGAGTACAAAGATTCCAAACTTTCCCAGACTTGAATTCGCATTGGATCCATGCTGATTGATAGATAGATGTTGTTTCACTATCTATAAGACAGCGAATATGCGTCTTGATTTAAGCATCAATCAAGCAGCTTTCTCTAAGCAACGCCACATCAAAGTGGCAGAGGAGAGAAGTAAGTAAACCTAGAACCTCAAGGTTTCCTTTGGTTTCGATGCCCACGTGGAGAGGAACTTATAGAGAGATGAGATATTCCCGCCAATGGACATGTCTGAACATCATCTTGCCAAGCATCCACGCGTGAGCCTCTTGAACAGAATCGGGTTCACAACGGCTGCTCCCCCTAAACAAATTTGCTATGGAGAAAAAAAGGCCATGTGTTTCTCTGTAACGGTGTTCATAGTGGCTAGGGTGCCAAACTTAAGCTTATTACCTATCTGATGTTTTGTGCGAATTGCAGGCTGCTTGGTTTAATTGCGATGTCAAACGGGTGAAATTGTTTCAGCGGTACCAGGTATTATACGGCTTCGATAATCCGAGGTAATCTGGTTCACCAGAAAAAGAGTTGTTTCTGTATCTCTCTGCAAATGGTGGCCGTCGTTAGAACAACTTGACTTCCATACACTAACTATCGGCATTTTCATGTCTGACCGAGTCAGACGATCAGCTAGAGGTCAGGCCAGCAGTCGTGTCTTATACGGCACACACAATACCGGCCGGGGTCTGCAACCACGCGACACGAACTGACGAGATACCGTGCATGAAGAATACTCCATCGACTGTAATGTCTTTGATAGACGACCTCGATATCCTATCACGACAACGGATAATCACTGTAGTGTTATCTTTCCACCTGAGACGGGCAGAAATGATACCCGGTGACCTCAATGGTGTGCTGCCAGCCCTACCAAGAGACACATGGACGATCTAAAGATAATGCGCATCTTGACACAACCGCAGTAGCCCTCGCTTAATTAGAATAAGGCCCCAAAGTAGGTATATCGTGACGAGACATCCATCCTATATGGCCCCGAAGAGTAAAATTCTCAACCTGATGCCTCCAAATCGCACCGATAAGAAATCGGGCGATAACAGCCCGAAAAGCGCGGGGTCAGCTGTGAGAAGTCTTGGAAGATGAGGGGCAGGGCACTTCATTCTTCCCTTCTAAGGTACCTAGTGGGGTCTTCCCCAGGCTTTGGTGACCCATTATCCGTCTAACTATTGCTTCCAGACGAAGCTGGAAGAGGAAGGAAACAAGACAGAGACGTTGAATCCATTAGTCTAGTAGGTACTAAGGTCTAGACAAGCAAGATGTAGAGCTGTTGGAAAAGACTACTATACCTAATTTATGTATTTATGTATTTTGCTGAGACTGCCTACTAGACCTACTGTACCTGCAAATATTCCCTCAGTCCCGCCGCCGCCATCCATTTGTTCTGACCGCCTTCCAGAACCAACCTAGGGACATGCGGAGAAAGCTGACTCCTCTACGGAAGTCTGTAGGGCTCAATGTTTCAAAACCCAAAATGTAGTAGATTTACACCTCCCGTACGTTTCCGTAAGCAGGATAATGCCCCTAGAATTGCATAGGAAAAAGTCAGGTTACATAAGCAGTGGAAATCGACTAGGCCTGATTTGGCTTAGTGGGAGTGGTCACGTGCACCATTTCAAATTATCACGAACGAGCCTACAGCTTCATCTTCTCTTTTCCTTCAAATTCATCACAATCAGCAGGTAAGAATCACCTTCTTATTAATTCAATATCCCCCCCAAGCCACATCAGATTCATTTGCGTACATTTGCATACATTTCGCATGATTGAGAGCTTTATTTTCATATATATATCTTCATTTCCGTTTCCCTAATTTTTCCCCCATTTCTGACCACTCATTTCCCTTGTTGGTTATACTAACGGAGTCCTGCCGCTAACCTTATTGATAGGATTGTGCTGATTAGAACCGTTTATTTATTTACGACCTCGTTATACATATTTATAACTTTAAAGCCTATTATAATAGCGCCCTGTACTAAGAAAGGAGTATAGAATGATATTAACGCTTTAGTATTTATTGCTTTATTAACTTTTATGCTAGGGTAAAGAGCATATAGCTTCTAGCAGTTTAGAGATAAATCCTGCTATAAAGAATACCCTTAAGAAGACTTCTATAAAGCAGCCTACAACTGCCTAAGATTCTCCTACTCCTTTAATCGCTTTATCTAGTACTTAATGCACTTATTTAACTAAAACCTAGAAGAATAAAGCTATATCTAAGGATACAGATAACAAAGCTAAGGATACAGATAGCAGCGGTGAGGAGTTGAACGAAGATGAAGTAAATACTACTACTCCTGCTATCGCTTCTAACAATAAGGATAGCAGTAATGAAGATGCTGCTAGTTTTATTAAGCTAGAGCTAAATGATACTATTACCTTCCCTCCTGCAACTAAAGTTACTATTAACACCATCTACACTGCTATTAGCATTAATAACAGTATAGATCTAGCAAATGTCTATACTAACTTGTATAAGACTATCCTCTAAACTGCACTAAATAGTAGTATAGTAAAGCTTAACACCTTGCCCTAGATATACATAGGTGTAGCTCTCTATAAGTACCCATTTAAGCATGAAACCCTGCCTAAGAGTAACCCTGACTTAACTGTATAGGCGTTAATTAAGGCTACAGCCAAGTGCAGTAGCAAAGGCCTCTGTTACCTGATCTTAAACGTTTATAAGCCTAATAGCTTAGTAAGTTTAATTACTTTTCTATATTTAACTATACTAATATATACCTAGGATATTAATGAGCTTCTGATTAATACTAAGGTCATAGGGAATGGGACTATAAAGCCATATAAGTTATCTTTCAATGGAACCCAGAATGCTAATGTCATGCTTTTGCAGCTGTATAGCTTTGATGCTGCTATTACTTACAAGAAGTGCAAGAGTAAGACTGGTCCCTTTCATAAGTGTATTATTAAGTCTAAGGATAATAGAACTAAAGCCTATAGTAATTGCCTTTAGGGTTACAGAAAGGTTAAGAAGTGTAACCTTAGTAAGTTATTTCTGTGTATATATAGGTATAGTAAACTAACATTCTATAAGTTAATGTTAATCCTAATAATAATGCTAAAGTGTCTATTATGCCTGCTGCCTCTACTACCTTTATACCTGTAAAGACCCCTTAGGGTACTAAGCGTAAGAGTGTATACAGAGACCTTAGATAAGATAATATCATTTTAAAGGTCTTTAGAGCTGGATCTTCAGCTTCAGTAGCAAATGATGATGATGTAGACAAAGCATCCTGCAAGGAAGTCTATAAGTTTCTTACTAACTTTAGTATGCAGGCAATGCAGCTTGCTAATAAGCTTAGCAAGTAATATACATATATTTCCCTTATTATTCTACCTTATACTAATATATAGTCTAGTGTACAGCTTGCTTATATATTATATCATTTAATGCTAATCTTTTTTAATGCAATACAGATATTGCATTTCACAACTGCATTTTTACTGGTTTACGGAGCAATACGGAATAAATCGCTAAGCATTTACACTAGCATATAAGGCAATACAGATAATACCCTCTCCCAATTTATCACTTCATATCCCCCCCTCATATCACTTTACATATTAAAAGTTAATTGATTTCTACTTGCTATTACTTTATAATTGTTTCTATATGCTAAATGTAACTCTATCTACTAATATATAAACAGTTAAATATAGGTATATATATACTAAGCTAATCTGGTATTAAATTACCCCTTTTCCTGATACGTATTTATTATATGCCTATATACAGAGTACAGGTATATATCTTCCTTTACTTTAGTTTCTCTTTTTTATATGCACTGAATAACTATTATTATTAGCAGTTATGATAGTACAACCGCAAAAAGACCTTAACCTATACTAACTTTAGATTACATAATGGAAAGAGGAAGATAACCTTATAGAGAATGAGATATTACTACTCTTATGTAAGCGTTACTAAATTACAATTAGATATATAACACTTTACTGCAAATTGAAAGACTAGGAAAGCCCATTAATTAAGAAGTATACGCAGACTTCTAAACACCTATAATAATGAATTAAGGAATTGTTTTTTATAGTTCTTAATAATCGATTTATTTTATTACAGCTTCAATCTAAAGGGTTTATTATTACATAAACTAGTCTTAAACGTTTATAAAGAGAGCTTAAACTGTTTTATCGCTAAGATAAAGCCTAAATTGCTATAGCTAAGCAGAAGCTTAGAGATTTCTTCATACAAGAAGCCATACAAAGCACAAAGCTTAGTACATTCAGTTACACATACCTCTATACCTATATACATTAATAACAACTTATACTAAGCTGTTATGAGATCTATGAAACATATTAAGAATTCTATCCTAGACTTATCGCTAAACGATAGAATACAGTCAATTATTGCTGCAAAGGGTAGATGCCCCCTGGGCCTGACTTTATATAGTTATTAGATGCATATAATAAGCTAAAGCCTTATAGGTTTAAGATTTATGCATCTATTAATGCATACTTAAGGATAATTATGTAGTTTTATGTTAGTATATCTGCTAGTACTTCCTAAAATACCCTTAAGCAATATCTCTATATACTATCAACTCGCAAGACCATGCTGCACTTTATTCGCTTAGACCATAGTGTAAAGACAGTTCTTACTGCTGCAGCCTATTATTATCTCTTAAGAGACTATATATAGCTCTGTAATAGTATGCAAGAAGCTATACATTTTTAAGATTGCTGGCTTTATAGCAAAAGCACAAATAATCAGAGGATTAAGAGCTAGTAGCTACACTTAAGTAGAGGTAGGGCTAAGTTCTAGCAGGTATATATCTATATACCTTTATATATCTAGATACTAATCTATTAATAGGAATATTTCTTAAGAATTACATATAATAGCCATTTTGCAGATAACTCTATACCTAACTGAATCTTAATGCTATACCTTTTTATACCTATAATATAGGAGGAGCTTACCAACTTTATTTAAGTATAGAATCAGCATTATATTCGCAGCCAGAAGAACCAACCTCATGTTCCTGCTAGGCAGCCTTAGGCATTATACTTCCAACCAGAGGCTTACGAGGGTATACAGAATTATTTAGAAGTTATCCCTAAATAACATCTCTGTAACTTATAGAATATCTTTGCTTAAGATCCTATTAACATAAATGCCTATTTACTGGCTACTATGATATTAGTATGTAATAGTATCCTTATGAATTAGGAAAAGCATCTAAATAACTCTAAAAGTAAGCCCTTACTTTCTATATACTTATATCTATAGGACTGCTTTATATAACATATCTAAGATAAGCTTAAACCTTAAGTATTCCTCTTAGATAAGCCTATAGGTGCTCTCAAGTGCATATAAGAGCATTTAGTTAAGAGCAATATTAATATTATGCAACTAGAGAGTCTTAAGGCTAAAGCTAGTAAAATTAAGGACTTCTATGATATATGCTAAGATATATATCAGTATTATAGTCTTATAGGCCATTCTTGCTTTTATATCTTGCGATATGGAAGTTCTTTCTTCTCATATGATGCCTTATAGGCCTAAAGCTTCTCTGCAACAGGCTCCTCTCCTGCAACAGGCTCTCCTTCAGAAGCAGTATCCTTAGCAAAGGGATCTTCCTCAGATATATCCGTATTATGCTATACAGCATCAGATACATTAGTATCTTGATAAACGCTGAGTTTCTCTGCCTTTATGGGAGGAGGCTCCTTCTTTAGCTCCTGCTTTACTTCCTGCTTTACTTCTGAATTCCTCAATGATATCAGCTTAGATGCCTTGTTTGGCTTTTTAGTTGATTGTATAGAGGTTTCTCCCTCCATGGATATCTGCTGAGTTGCCCTTTTACGGCTAGTTTTAGCCTGTAGCCTGTCTTCCTTATTATCATCGCCCTGAGGGCCATCTGTCAGATCAAAGTGCCAGAAGAGTAGCGTAGCGATATTGCTTTTTACAGGGGTCATATTGGCATATTTGAGAAGATCCCTAATTGTAGTTGTTTCATACCTATCTAAAGTGAGGAATTCAGGATAGTAATCTCCCTTTTTCTTATCTATTCTTGTAATAACTTTCTACTAAATTGACTGTAGTTCTAGCTTGCATTAGCTAGCAATAGACTAAACTATAAGCTTATATAAATTAAACTTTTAGTTAAGTATAAAGTTTAACTTCCTATTAGTTTTATAGTAAAGATAAACCTTAGTATACTTAGATATTTAAAGACTAGAACCTTTTATATATATATAATATCCTTTACTAATCTAGAAAAGAATATTAATCTTAATTACTAATGCTTCTAGTATAGATGCCTTTATTTTCATAATACTAAGTGTATATTAAAATGTAGCCTTTATAGCAGCACTACTATATATATTAGGAATCAGTCATTTAGTAGTAGAGACTAAGGGTACAGAAATGCTTAGTACGTTTTTATTTAGCAGTTTATAAATAGCCTTTAGAGTCATAACAGAAGAATTATTATTAACTTTAATAATCTTAATTAGCTATAGATTAGCGCAGTACAGGCAAGTACTAGCATGCAGGAACTTAGTATAGATAATATTATGCTCTTTTTGTAACTCAATATAGATCAGTAGAGTAGAAGGGGCTTAAGATGCTATAATGAATTGTATTATAAGGATTATAATCTTATTTAAAGTGTAAAAGATTTTATATAGTTTTATATAGCTTTATAGAGAAGTATAGTAATTTATATAATCTCTAGAGTTTTTAAGTAGTTATATATATATGATAATTATATATGTTGATTTAATTAAAAATTAATAGCAAATGTAGTTATATGAGATGATAGATTGATGTATGGTGTAGATGTAATAAGAAAAGAAGTGTAAAATGCCTCAAAACTGGGTTTTGAAACATTGAGCCCTACAGACTTCCGTAGATAACCTTGTTGTGAAGCAAATTTGATCGTATCTACAAGTACCCATCAGATGTTCAACCAAAGGCGAAAGATTTGGGTCTAGATTCCAGTCGTTGATGGGGAAGTCAGTCAGACGAGGGGCGGATAATCCACGGTTTCATATAGTAGTTATAGTCAGACTAAAGTAAGGTAAGGTACCTAGGTAGACAGGTAGAGGACTCGGCGAGTTCCAGGACACCATGCAAGGTGCATACGTGACTGAAAGAAAACAGTACTAGGGATGAAGGTTCTGAGACGGGCTGCTCACTCCAAATCGATAAATGATAATAATAACGAAACTCAAGAAATAGTAAAAAAAAACTTAGGGGTACTCTAAACTATATGTCTACTAAATCTGAAAGCAATGCAAATGTCCAACTATATCTCATCAATTAAGGTCCTTTTAGTACAGAAATCCATCATCATCCTGCGGCGCCGAACGGGTGGCAGTTGCCTTTCTGGGCCCCCATATTTTGGTTCATGCCAACTTGCACTTATGAGAGATCTGTACTGTACTTCCAGAACGTTTCCCTTCCAACTCCAGCAAACGCCTCTTTCGCTACCCAGATGATCATGGCGAAAGGGCGACTCTAACTAAACGCGACAACACACAATTTGATTCTTGTATACTAAGTACGATATTCCTCTCCCGGCTTCTGCTTTACCTTATGTTACAAGGCCCCCCCTCTACCCCCTGAAGTCGCAAAGCTCCCCTCCTAGCTCCGCGCAGATTAGCTTGCTCGGTAGTAGCCCCTTTGTACTGAAACTGTTCCGCTGACACGATTGCAAAAAGTATTTGCTACTTATTGGCACTTCTTTCCTTTTCACCCTACGAGCCAACGCCCCAATCGGCTTCGCGATGGCTTCTGAATCGCCAAAAGCGACAGATCTGGCCACGATGCCAAACCATCCCGATCCTACCAGCTCCACCGAGGCTCCCGCACATGCGACGTCATCTACAACCCCAGACGCGGTCGTCCAAGCCGATCTGCCTACAAGTCCAGACGTGTCGTCACAGCAGGTTCAAAAATCATCGGAACAAGATGGCGCCGCCAATGCCTGGCCTTCACACGAGGATGACGGCGATGACGGCGATGATAGCAATGACTGGCTAGCTTCCGATGATGCAGTCCCTAACCAAACACAAGAGGAAACCGCCCTCGAAGAACCCGAACTCGAAGTCGCCTCACAACCAAAGGCACCTGTATCTCAGCACTCAAGTTCCATGTCATTCGCTCGCACAGTGTCTCACGAAATCAGCTTCGGAGACGAGGAGGAAGGTGAATGGAACTTGAGTCGCACTGATACCGACCCTTTCAAGTTCATGCCGCCTACCGACCGAACAAACTCTTTCCCACCTGTGCCGCCCGCCCACACAAATTCCGAAGTAGAGGATCAACAACCTCTTCCTTCCAATCAGGCCTTGGACGTTTTAGAGGAAACCGAGAAGGAAGCGGACGCAGAGGAGGAGCTATACCAGCGAGAGGAGACTATAGATGGGCTAGATGCACCCAGGCGAGGACACTCCTCTTCTATATCTATTGGTGGAGATTTGAAGAGTCCAGAGGGCCAAGATTCTGATGAACGATATGAAGAAGGGATGCCACTTATCCCCCCACCCGAGAAAGAAACACATGAGGCTCCTAGTGAACAACCAAGCCACGCTCTAAGCGACTCGTTCGACGATGAAGCCGGGGAAGGTGATGATTTCTTCAGTCAAGTTCAAGGCTCCGAACAGCCATCTCATGAAAAACCTGCCCCAGCTTTGGAACGAAAATCGACAATGCAGGTTTTGGATTCCATGAACGCAGGCGCAATCTCGAACAAGTCTGCACTTGAGGGAACCCCCGAAGAGGAAGACGAGGAGGAGGAGGACGACGACGAGGAGGACGACAGTAGTGATGATGACGAGGATAGCGATGAAGACAGCGAGGAGGACAAAAAGGCAGCGCAGCCTGCGCCAACGCCTGCTTCATCTGACCCAGCTGCTGCTGCACCCGACTCCTCCCCAGCTAAGAAGGAAGACCTTGCATCAAAATGGGAACAAGCTTTCGCCGATGACGAAGACGACGATTTTCTGCTTGAAGAGAATGCGGGAGACGACAAGCAAGTTGACCCAGCTGCATTCTTTGGAAGTGATGATGAAGGCTTCTTGGAGGATGAGGAGCCAGCTCCAGCTCCGGCTCCGGCTCCGGCGCCTGCCCCTACCTCACATCAACCTTCTGGCTCCAACCCTTATATGCCGCCGGTACCAGCTACTTACCCAGCGCCATCTCCTTATGCTCCCGGCATGCAAGTTCCCGCGGCTGCTGCTCCCCAAACCTTGGCATACAACACTCCAGCACCTGTCGTAACACCTTTCGGTACAGCTCCTCAATACGGCCAGCCTCCGCCAGCACGTCCTGAGATGTCCAAGGCGCAAAGCTTCGCAGATAAGTCAAAGGGAGGCTACCACTCACCGTATGACCTGCCTACCGATCTTGTCACCAACCTGGTGAAGCCTCGAAAGAGGGCGAGCATGCAACAGCTTTCCCAAGCTAATCAGCCTCATGCTCCGGTTCAACCTCCGCCTAGAAGTGCGAGCGTTGGCATGCCGGCTCCCCCAACGAAACTCACTTCTCCTTCCTCTAGCCATGGCCTGCCCAACCACCAACAATCTACAGCACCTCCCAAGCCCACAACTCCTGGTGCGCAACACAAGGAGAACTTCTTCGAGGAGTTGCCCATAACATCTAGACCACGGCCTAGTTCACGGACAAGCCAGAGGGCTCTGTCTCCCGCGCGAAATGTGCCCCCAATGGCTCACGCACCACATATTCCTTCGCCATTAGCACCCGCGGCGCCAAACCATATGGTTCCGCCACCTTTTCCTGCCACGACGGTCACCCCTGGTGAACCATACAGTGATCCCACCAGTCAGCCGGCCTCTGTTCCAGGCGCTGGGCTGGTTGTGCCTGAGAGAGTTAGTCCTTATGCTGCCCTGACCACTTCTGCCAACCACATGCCTCCGCCCGCCTCGACAAGCACCTCTCGATATTCTCCCGCACCTGGTACAAGCCATACTGCCCCACCAGCTCCTGCAAGCAGTCGTTATTCACCGGCACCTCCCGTCCCCAAGAGCCACGGTTCTTACGGAGCCGTGGCATCTTCTGGCCCAGGGCCCGTGCTCCCACATCAGCCTAGGACATCAAGCCCGTTGACCCATTCTGAGAGTGCTCACTTTGAGCCAAGGATGAGCCGAGTTTCGTCTCTGCCACCCACACGTGAGGTAGATGAGGAGGATGAGCAACAGACTCCCACTAGATCTGCGAGCGCTACTCATGCCATACCTCATTATGATTCGAGATATAACCCTGCATCTCCTCCAAAATCCACACAGACACCACCCCCTCCAAGCTATGCTGGCCAACTTACCCTCTCGCCTCCCAAGCAATCGGGTCCATATGTGCCCCATGCCCCGCCAACAGCGCAGGCTGGCTTTGTACCACCTCCTCGCGCTCAGACGCAATCGCCAAGTGCATCCTTCGGCCATAAGCAGGCTCAGAGATCCTCAGACTCAGCGCGCCGACCTTCGTCTGCCCACTCACACTCCTATCCTTCTCCAGGAGGCGCAAAGCCAGCCCCTTCACCTTATGCTCCAGTGGCTCCCACTGCTCCAATGGCCCCAGTCCCTAGTGTTTCAACTGTCCGTACTCGCGGCCAGTCTATCACAATGAACATGGTTGCGCCCACTGACGGGCGGGAGCATGATGAGCTTCAGCGATGGAAAGGAGTGCCTATTATCTCATGGGGCGTTGGCGGTACTGTCGTCACCTCTTTCCCTAAGAGCGTTCCTCGGTATGACATGAATCAGGCTGTTCCGATGATTGTACGAACACCAGGAGAAGTCAAGGTCCAGAGTGTTAAGGACATTGAGCCGTTGCACGAGCATGTGGCCAAATTCCCAGGTCCCCTCAGGGGCAAGTCAAAGAAGAAAGAGACCATCGGATGGCTCAGCGCTGGAATTGAGCTACTTGAAAAAGATCTTCCTGATGTCTCTTTTCACTCCCAGCTCTCTCTCGAGGCGAAGAGAGCCGTCGAGCGACTACTCCTATGGAAGATTATGCGTGTCTTCATTGAGAACGATGGAATACTGGAAGGTAACCCTACTGTGGAGGCAGCTGTCCGAGATGTCCTCTCGCCTGGTGAAAATACATCGTCCGCAAGTGATGATGCGCTTTTCCCTGCCGCTACTAGTTTTGATACAGGAGTACCCTCGGTTACCTCAATGCAAGCTGATGGTGTCGATGTCTCATCCATGGATCAAATTCGCCATCATCTTCTGAGGGGCGATCGAGACAAGGCTGTTTGGGCTCTTGTTGATAAACGACTTTGGGGTCACGCCATGTTGATCTCACATACCGTGGAAGGCGATCTTTACAAACGCGTGGCACAGGAATTTGTTCGTAAAGAAGTTAACTACCCTGGTCATGCCAACGAGTCTATGGCTGCACTGTACAAGATTCTTTCTGGAAACCTTGAAGATTGCGTGGATGAATTAGTTCCTGTTCATGCTCGGGCTGGTCTTCAACTGGTGTCCACTGGTGGAAGCTCAGGACCTACCAAGGATACACTCGACGGATTGGACAAGTGGAGAGAGACTCTTTCTCTTGTATTGAGCAACCGAAGCACCGATGATATCCAAGGATTGAATGCCCTCGGAAATCTTCTCTCTAGCTATGGGCGAGCTGAGGCAGCCCACATTTGCTTCATCTTTGGCCGCCATGCGTCTATTTTCGGTGGTCTTGACGACCCCAATGCCAACTTCGTGCTCATTGGAGCTGATCATAGGCAACAGTCTGACCAGTTTGCCAAGGAAACAGAGGCACTCCAGCTCAGCGAGGTCTATGAGTATGGGCTGTCTCTTGCAGGAGGAGCTCTTGCAGCCGCAGGCACACCCCATCTTGCTGCCTACAAGCTTGAACACGCAATGACTCTTGCTGAGTATGGCCACCGGGACAAGGCAATGCAGTACTGCGACGCCATTTTGACAGCAATGTCCTCCCAAACCAAGCGATCGCCATACCATCACCATGTTCTCGAGACTGCCGTTGAAGACTTCATGTTGAGATTGAAGCAGGCGCCGAAGGAGGAGAGTGGCTCATGGATTTCCAAGCCAAGCATGAATAAGGTCTCGGATAGCATGTGGAACCGATTCAATAAGTTCGTCGCAGGTGATGATAACGAGGAGAACAATGGAGGTACTGGGGAGGCAGGACCGTTTAATCGCCCCTCTGGAGAGTTTAGTCGTTCCCCGTCGGTTTCTAACTTTGACATCTACGGTCAGCAGTCACCTAGCTTCGGCATGACGCCTGCTCAACCATCGGCAAGCCTCGCAGCATCCAAATACGCGCCGAATGTTTCGACGCCCGCTGCTTCCGCGAACCTTTACTCTCCCACATCTCAGTACACACCTGGACGAAGTTCTACCGAATATGCCCCTAACTCATATGAGCCTTCTTACCCTGGTGCTGCCTCGACTGACCGAGGTGAAGGCTACACCCCTTCCGTTCCTCAGTCTGAGCCGACCAGTGCCGGCCTCGCACCAGCTGCTCAAATTACGCAGGGTTACTCTCCTGCTGGATACCAGCCCTATGGAATGCCAGCATCGACACCAATGGGTAACGATGAGACGCCTGCCGATAGTTCGTCACAAGGGTTCCAGCCTCTCAGTTACGGATACGAGCCGCCTCAAATGTCCTCAAACCCGCCTGAGCAGGCAAGTGAGCACAATACTGGAGAGAGCGGTAATGGCGGCTATGAGCCGCCTTCATTCCAGCCTTACGGTTATGAGCCTCCATCATACGAGCCTCAGTCCACTGCTGAGGATGACGATGAGCAGCCCAAACCTAAAAAGAAGAGTTTCATGGATGACGACGATGACGACTTCCCTTCCATGAAATCTGCCGAGAAGTCAAAGGCGGAGAAGGACCGGGAGAACGACGAGATGTTCCGCAAGGCTGCGGAGGAGGATGGTGAGTTTCCTTTTCTTATCGATATGATACATAGCTAACAAGTTGAACAGCCAAGCGCGCAGCTGCCCAGCAGTCGTCCAAGAAGGGCTGGGGCTTCGGTGGCTGGTTCGGAGGTAGCAAGAGAGCACCCCTTGAGCAGACCTCCTCTGGTGATTCTTCTCCTGGCAAGCCCATTCGGGCGAAGCTGGGTGAGGCCAGCAGCTTTGTATACGACCCTGAACTAAAGCGATGGGTCAATAAGAAGCCAGGCGCCGAAAACACACCAGCCAAGACTGCTACACCTCCTCCCCCCAGGGCTGGCCCCCGGTCTGTCTCTGGAACCCCGCCGCCTCCCACTGCCACTCCTCCTCCACCTTTGGTAACGAGCAATAGTGCGCCGCCACCCCTCATGCCCCCCAAGGTCCGAGGTGGAACACCAGAACTGTCTAAGCAGGCATCGACGGAGAGCCTGGGCCTGGCACCCCCTGCTATGGCTCGATCCGTTTCCAACACTAGCAATGCCAGCGCACCACCCAGTCGGCCAACGACAAGCATGAGCAATGCTAGTAGTATCGATGATTTACTCAGCGTGGCGCCTCGCAAAGCTAGTGACAAGAAGAAGCCACGAAAGGGTGGTCGATATGTCGATGTCATGGCCAAGTAAGGCACGAACAGTTGCCATTCGTTTGGATTTGAAACCCCGAGTCAATTTCAGGCGTTCGTGTTGGGATTCGTGCTAGGAACGAATCGATCTGTATTAATAGTTAGACTATTGTTGCGTTTTGTATTTCTGCGATGGTTTGAATTGTAGGAGCGCTGGCCTGGGGCTACAGCAGCGACTGTACACAAAGTATTGAGGAAGCGGACGAGTTGTAATGTGTTGGATCAGGAAGAGAATAGACCCTAATGCTACCATCGAGACATGATTACGACTCGGGGAGATATTCGACAAAGAACAATAATACGATGAAGAATTCTGTCGTTGAATTTTCTGATTCCTGTGTGCTTTGACAGACATACACTTTTGACTGAACGCCCAACTTAATGCCGAAATCTTAGAAATCGCTACCCAGGTACAACGCGTGAAACATGAAAGGTCACCATTCATCTTGATGTGTTTCACATACTATATGACTGTACATAGTACTGGCATTGTTTAGCACACAGTTGATGGGACTGAGGGCAAACAAAGGGCAAACTCACTGTCACGACAGAGTCTTCCGCTGTAGCATCATCGTACTGGGGCACATAGACGTAGAGAATCAACGCATGGTCGTCAGCAAAACAGGCAATGACCCTGCCTTCCAAGCGACCAACACTGAGGACACGGCTCCAATCCTTGCCATCGACGCGTACAGTCGCCCAATGATTGGGACCGCCTTCTCGAAACTTGGTACTTGGATGCTCCTCTACGGGACAATCGAGCTGTGCGGGGTCAAGCTCTGGGTTTTCGAGATTAGACCACACGCTACAGATATCTGTAGTCTCGGTTGCGATCCGTAGTCGTAGACCACCGTGCATGTTGGCGCTAAGCTCAAGTTTTGGTGATTTCGTATTAGCAGAAGAGCCAGAATTAGAGGCCATAGCAAGCTTGGTGAAGCGGTCCGAGATGGCCTTGAGCTGAAGAAGAGGGGGTAGTTGAATGTGGACATCTGGTTCTCGTACTCGGGGCTGCATGATCGTCTCAACTGTTTCAGGGTGGAGGACACGCACGGGTATATCCTGCGTAATAATCTTCTCATGCTCTCGCCTCAATGAAGTCTCGAGGTGCTCTGCCTGAAACATTTCGTCGTCATCGAATGGATCATCACCAGCGGCTGTTCCTGAAGGTTTCGCGGCCCCAGGTGGGTTGGTGGCTGACGTAGTCGTTGTGATAGTCATCGAAAGAACTGGGAGACCGTCTTTCTTCGTGAGGCGTAAGGAAGCAGAGATACTGTTGAGCGCAGACTTGAGGGCGCGTTGAAGTGGTTGAAGAGGAAGCTCCAAGTTAATAGTATTACCTGCCTCGGCGGACTGAATGTGATAGCCATCGAAGATGAAGTCCATGGCAAGAGACCTTGATATTTATGAGCAAGTGCATAAGACAACCTACTAAGGTAGGTCAGAAGGAAGAACACATACGCCCATACTTGAGATCCCATGTCTGGAATGACGGTGAATCGTGCAGTATCATCGCTCAAGCGCAACCAGGCAATCTTCTCAAGAGAGCCAAGTGCAGCTGTAAGCTCTGTGATCAGGATTAGCACAGCGAACCCGAGAAAAGCAAGAGAGAGAGTGAAGGAAAGACCCACTTGCAAATGTGCGAATATTCTTCAGCTCTGTACGAAAACGCATGTTGAGGAGTCGCAATGATAGAAATGGTGCAAGTAAATGGAAGGGATGAGATTGTTATGGATGTACGCCGTACCTGCCAGGTAAGGTAACTACCTAACGTAGACGAAGTGATGTAAATGCTGGAAGTCGCGAATTGTGGGTCTAGGTGGCTGCCTTCACCACCATCAAGATACATACATGAATTGGTAAATTTTGATCTTTGCCTACCCGTAGAGGCATACTAACTTAAGAGAAACCATAACAACTTGTACCTAGATATTTTATAAGTTTTTGCTATCTTGATTCGTATATATAGAAATCCACTCATATATGTAAAACAGTAACGCCTATGAACCTTGTAGGCATAGGTAGACACACATGAGAGACAACACTAAGTGCAATGAAGGGCCTACCTCAGTACCTTACCAAGTACTTACTACCTAAGGAAAGATAGTTGCAAGATATGGAAGCAGTTCCTTGTACGATAACTTATCCAGGTTCATTAGTAGTCAAGCCCCATGGAATGTGCCAATGGCGCCCTCGAATAATGTTAAGAGAGATAGGATATCTTTACGTTTGAGGGGATTGGAACTTCCTTCTCTGCATGGAAATAAAATAAAATAAACATTTACACGACAATAAAGAAGAAGGCTCGTCCCAAATAAGACAGCGAAAGGAGAGTGTGTCCAACGCTCGACCGAGGGGAAGCAAGCATAGGTAGTACCTACAGGTAGGTAGGTATATAACTATAACACAGACCCCTTTGATTTAGAACTCTCCTGTTCTTCTTCTTCATCGTCATCATCATCAAAACACATCGTCAAGATCATCACAATTACCATATTTTACATCCAAACTCTCGTTTGATTGTCCGTTCGCTCATCACTCCAGGCGCTATGAGCAATTTCACCACTCAGACATGGACACTGCGAAAGCAGCCAGTGTCACAGAGTCTTCTGGGCAACACGTGCGGCGCGAAGATATGCCTCCCGTTTCACAAGTCCCCGAGGTTCAAAATCCAGTCGAGGCTCCATCCTCAGTCCCAGCTGAAGGAAATACTGGCAACAAAGCGAAAAAGCCCTTCTTCAAACGAATCTGGAGCAAAGCCAAAGGGCGATTATATCGAAAAAGTCCAAGAAATGAGGAAAGACACTTCTTTCTTCGTAGTGCACGACAATTACCTCCTGCCCACCAGCGTGGACCATCAGATCCGTCAGGTTTTGTAAATTGTGGGAGACAAGATCCCAGAGCTTGCGATCCAAAAGTGGTGAAATACCCTGATTCAGGCCCGAATCGCTGTGTCATGTGCAATAGGCAAATCCATGACTCTGCCAGCAATTTTGGCCATTGGAAAGGCTGCGAGACTCGAGTCTATCTTCCTTGCGGTCATCCATTTGGCCACCGTTGTTTGCACAGTTACCTGACCGAACGCTTAAGGTCTCGAACTCCAGACAGCGATGCTATCATTGTTAGAGGGGAGCATTACTGCCCAATGGGGGGTTGTATTCCCATTCGACACGAGTGTGACCACCTTGCTATTCCAACACTCGAATTTCCCCAACCCAGGTACGAGGACCAAGAGAGCCAAATTATACCGCGAGAATGTGGCTTTTGTGCATCTGTTCCACACGCCAAAAGGAGGATCAACCGCAAGGAAGAATATTCCAAGAAAATGATACCATCGCCATTGCCAAGGCAACATACCTATCTACCCGAGAGTATGGTTTCTCGTGCTAGAAAGGCCTAGCGCGCCTGGTACGAATGGAAGTTCCTTAGGATCAACCGATTGTTGGATGACGAATGGCTTTCATTTCGCACAGAGCTTTTTCAGGAATGCGAGACACGCAGATTCACATGGATGAATACCGTCATAGAGCCCCCGGAAAACATGGATCCTCAGAGAGAAAACGCTATCAGACGATCCATTGGTGCCCCTGAGATTGCAACCCACCCGGGTCAGCAAGAGCAGAATAGCCTGCCCACAGGCCCAAGCACCGAGATGAGAGAGAACCGAAGCCAGGCTGAAACAACAAAGCAAAAGACAGCTGGAATCCCTCCAGCAGTCGGGATCGCTGATGATCCTGATCTGATCACTCCTGCTGAAGCTCGCACTCCGTGGAAGTTACCTGAAGTCGATAAGCAATCTGCTTTCGAAGTTCCTACACTAGGAGAGACGGGCAGATCTGCCGTGGGTGGCGCATCAACTAATGGCACTGCGCCTCGATTGCCCGTGCACAAGGCTGCCTCGGAACCAGAACTGGGCTCTATCAACAAAAAGACCAATGTTGGTCCTGGGAGAGATATGACTGCGAAACAACCCGGGATAGTAGTGATTTTCCCTGAACCACCGAAGGATGATCCAGAGAAGTCAGTCAAAGAAACAGAGTCGAAAAGGAAAGTTGCTCAGGCGATAGCCGCATGACCACATTCTAACTTCTGTATCGAGCGGAGGACTTGGCTATGGGGGTGGCATCAAGGACCTGAGGTTTTCTCTTTCACTTTCGAAATGGCTGTATATGTCGTTGTTGGTTGTGCCTTTGAAACTGGTGCGATTTTGGAATCTTGGATGAGGAGCGATGCAGTTTTAGCGATATGATTTTGATGATTGAGGCAGACAGCGGTACAAGCGATGAACGAATAACAACCTGTTGTTTCAAAGTCACATAGGACTATGAAGAATACTGTCGTATAATAAGCTGCACGTCATGTTCTATCACTGGAGAATACTATGTACGTGAGAGTTGTTCGATAGGCATTACTAAGTTCATTTGATCAGCCATTTCCACATCTCGGCGAGATAGACCCGGGCAACTCGTGGCATACTTGGATTAATTCGAGAAATAATATTGATAAAACTACCAACTTGAATACCTTGTCCTAAATTAATCTAAGCATTTCAAATCTTCAAGTATAACTGACTGTTTCTGCTGGCGCCTCACAAATGCCCTCTGCTTGACATCCATCCATATACGTTAAGTATTTCACAAATCCGAAGGGTGCAAGAAACGTATTGAATTGTAACATTATGACCTAAAATTATTCCTTGCAAGCCGGTCTGGCTCATCGTCGCTATCGTCCCTAAAACCCTCTTCAAGACTGCAAACATGATGTCAGTTACTATTGCAGATAGGGACGTGCAACAAAGGTTCTGGGTTGCTAAACAGCAGCACTTACTCTCTACTTAATCGCCTGGCGTTGTCTGGCCGTGCAGCACGAGTATCAGCCTCCATCTGGCGCCACGTATCCTCGTCAACACTCCCGAGTTCCTCTCCATCATCGTCTTCCAGTCCATCATCGGAGACGTCCTCGGATGCGAATGCGACTGCGCGATTGGAGCGCCAAGTGGCTATTCGGGACGTTATGCGCTGTCGCAGAGACGATGTTTGGGAAGAGAGAGTGTCGAGAGGTAGGTACTGGCTGTAGCGGGCATATCGGCGCCAGAGGGGAATGAGGACGTAAGTGAGGAGGATGAAGAGTATCAAGGAGATGACGGCGGGAACAATGAGCGTCTAGTAGCGATCATGCGGATGTTAGTAGGAGAAGAGCAAAGAAGCAAGTTGTCATGATGTGTTGTATTACCTTGATAACGGACATGGTAGCGCCCATGTTCTATACATCAGAATCTAAGACGACAGACAGTCTTGCAGTCCGGCTCAGCAAGTTTCGAGGCCGAAAATGTCACGATGTTGAAGCTGGAGGTTGAGGTGCCGTGATCGCCCTGAGGCTACAGCGGGAAACGTGGCTGAAGCCACAAGGGCCCAGCGGGAGGTGACGACGCCGAAGATCCCGCTAAAAGGGGCGGGCCAACAGAACCGGGGGTAAAGTGTCGGGTCCATCATCACTAAAGGCCATGTACAGTATTTTTCTAGAACGATCTCAATAAGTTAATCAGCCAGCGACAGGTATCTAATTCCTGAGGGATGACAGTTTTCATACTGCTAACCTGGGTATAGTAGGTAGTTATTAATAATTCTCTGTCTACCTACCAACCTAAAAGCCTAGATAGAGGTAGGTAGGTACTAATCTTTCAACTCTCTTGCCTTAAATAGTACTCCATTGATAGCAACCTCACAATTACTGCATTATATCAATCACCGGCACTTCAACACGCGCCATTAATTTAGCGTATCGCTATTCACATGTGGTAATCTTCCATCTTCATGGGACACGTCACCATCGTATGCTATCTCAACCATTCATCCACTGACATACGGCAATCAGAAACTGGCAGTGAACGGAATTGGGAATTTGAGACAGCCGACCTCGCTTAAGAATCAAGAATAAGATAAAGCAAGATCTTTTGTCTTGAGATCGTAGGGGACGGACGGACATATGGGTCCCGATCTTCCTGAGACGGAGGAGAGATGCTCAGAGTAGCAGGAGGGAACTTGAGACAAATGCGTGATTCTACAAGTATGAGTAATTATTACTTTGGCTTCTGAAAGATAGGTAGATACCTTGACAAAGAAGAGACTGGCTCTTGTTTCTGGTCCCGAGCTAGAATGAATGGCCGTGCAACTGATCTCATGGTTCGAGGATTGTTACACGTTGGCGCAGCTGAAAACCCCAACTAAGAATAGCCATGAACCATTTATATTTGTACGGTGATGGGATTGGTTCGCAGCTGAAAGACCACACATATCTTCATTACACCACATCACAGTGAAATACATTGATCCCAGTGCGACTTTTGGTTGTGCGACTCCTCACTAAAAGGTAACTCAAATGTCCCAAGTCTCTGGTATTGGTCATCACTTAACAGTGGAGGGAGGGTCTTATGTACATATTCATGTCACTCGGGACTCTTAAGGAAGACAAGAGGTTCTTTCTATAAGCGTAGCTGTCTCCGGGCTCCCTTTACCTAGGTACGCTCCAAGTTCTTCAACTTGGTCTTTTCCAGGTTGACATGCATCTGCGCGTCCTCAATCTACAGAGCCCACTTCCCCTGGCAGATCTCCTGATATTAAAGAAAACTCCCCGCCTGGCGTCGATGCTAAAAAGGTGTCTCTTAGACCAGTCACAGGGCTACTTGGGCATGATGAACATCCATGCATGATTATGCTATATAAGGAAATTCACTGATATTACAACATATCTGTACTCGCTGATTCATCTGTAGCGACTTTTATAATAGTACATTATATATCGAGTGTCAAGGTATCCAATCTATATCTCTCGCTTTGGGCGTTTGCACGCGTTCTCAGTCTACAGATACAAACTACAGTAATGGAGCTCAAGCGGCGGCTAAGCAATATTAGGCCCATAACCCCCGTAAACAAATGAACCAATCCGCATTCATCTTGATAGACTCTCGGCTTGGTCCTCAGATCCCTGATCATAGAAGGATCCATTTGGAAGCCAAGTCATTCCCATCTCTGGGTTGGGCTGGCTACTGCTGTTGGTACACACTGACTGCTACACCACACTGCACGACCTACCTAACTCTAACGTTATACGACACCCGACCCGACTGCAGCTGTGCAGTGACACGCTACGCTCCTTTATTCACACCATTTCGACTTAATTCGGGTTGCAATTCAATTAATTTTGTTTTATTCAATTCTGGCACCTCTCATTGAAACATTCCGTCTGCATCATCTATCCAAAAGCCCAAGCTTAGGCCTTTTCTTTGTCTTTTACCTTGCCTTACTTTACCCCCTCCCTACCTAGGTATCTACGCGGGTTTCTTCACACTCGACCAAACTCCAGACGACCAAGGTTTCAAGACCGCCCATAGCGCTTCCGCCCGATTCGACTGACGCTCCGGACCCCGAATAACTTCAATATTCTCTTGAACGGCGATATCGTGCCCCCGATGAAGCGAGCGGCCCTGGGCCAGCACATCGCCAACTTCACGTGTTCAATTTGGTAGCCGTTGGCAAACGTTTCCCCAGGCTCATCGAAACCCTGGCACCTCCTTTTTTCCCCTTACTGTACACCCCGGATCGACACCAACACTATCTTCGAAATACGATTCGCAAACTAAACCTTCCGCTTCGACGACTGTCGCGGCCACGACCGCTCTGTCACACCTATCGCCGTCGCCGTTGCCGTCGCCGTCGCCATGTCTGACAAGACGAGGCAGTCCTCTGGCGGCCGGTCTTTATTCTCACGAAGTAAGCACAAAGACAAGCGCTTGACCGAAGAATCGAGATACCCCGCAGACGATGCCGCCAGTTTTCGCTCCTCGCGCCACAAACGAGAGTCGTCTGCCATTTCGTTGGATCGCCCAGAATCTTCTGATGGCGGTATCAACCAGATGGCAGGCGTAATTACGTCGATACCCTACGATGCCGTTGGAGGTGGATCACGCTCTCCCATACCTGTCGAGTATCTGCCCAAGGGCGAGCAGATGCCAGTGCGCCGTGAACCTCTTCCACACCACCTAAACAAAAATGGTCTGGACTTTCACCAATACCCGAGCTGGGATGGCACATCGGCACAGTCTGGCGCCCATTCCCCCGGGCGACAACCTCTTGGATATGGATATGGCAATGTTACTATGGCTTCAACGGGCCGTCAGACCCAATATCAGCAATGGGGTCCGCCTAGGGGCAGCTCTTCCCACTCGAATAATCCTCCCAACCCTCGATACGACTCATATATGTCATCTAATGCTCGGGGCTCAGCCGATAATCTGAGCATTCAGTCAGGTAATACAAGTTTCATCGATGGGAGGATATCACGCTCACCAAACGTAGCTATGCCTAGTGCCTCTTCTCAAAGCTCTTATGCTGCTTCTCAGCACTCCAACCGCGATTCTCACCGGTTTACCAAATTTCCGTCTGGCCCCCCTCCAGGACAAAGCGATCCACAGGGTGGTTTCTATTTTCCAAAACCAGACGACGATAATGTGGTCGAGCAGATGTTCCTCCAACTGATGCAGAAGCGAGGATGGCACAATCTCCCTGAGCAGGCCAGGAGACAGATGATGGCCTACCCCGCCCAGAAGAAGTGGACGCTGATCTATCAGGATCGACTTACTGAATGGCAAGGCGAGCAGAAGCGCCGACAAACAGCACGCCCGAACCAGTATACCGCGACTCCCGATATCACGACGTACTCAGACGAAGAAGGCACTCCTGAATGGTATGTGCGGCGAGTTATGGAGGATCGCCTTGACACGAAAGGTATGGGAAGTTTGGAAGTCAATTTGCGAACACAACAAATTGGTTGGGTCAAGAGATTCGTCGAGTGTCAGGGACAGGTCGCTCTGATGACCTTGCTGCTTAAGATCAATCGCAGGACAGCACAGGGGCCAGTCCAGGATAACACCCGTATCGACAAGAATCTCGATCGCGAGTACGATATTATCAAGTGCGTAAAGGCGCTTATGAACAACAAATTCGGCGCCGACGATGCCTTGATACACCAAAAGGTCATGGTAGCCCTTGCTAGCTCTCTTATATCTCCTCGTCTCACCACACGGAAGCTTGTCAGCGAGATCATAACCTTCCTATGTACCTGGGGAGAGAATGCCGAAGGTCATCTGAAGGTCATTCAGGCGCTGGACGAGGTCAAGACGGCATCTGGAGAAAATGGCCGATTCGATGCTTGGATGCGTTTGGTGGAGGTCACCATTGATGGTAGGGGCAAGATGGGAAGTTTGGTCGGTGCCAGCGAAGAATTGAGGACTGGAGGTATTGGAATGGAGAACTTGCTTATGGAATACGCCGTTGCGACTCTCATGCTCGTCAACATGATTATCGATTCGCCCGAGAGAGATCTGGAGTTGAGAATACACATTCGAGCCCAGTTTACAGCATGTGGTATCAAGCGAATCTTGACGAAGATGGAGGAGTTCCAATACGAACTCTTGGACAAGCAGATTGAACGGTTCAGAACAAACGAAGCCATTGACTATGAGGATATGCTTGAGAGGGAGAATAGCAGTATCAAGGACGACGTCGAAGGTGAGGTCAAGGATCTGACTGATCCCGTTCAAATTGCCGATGCTATCCAGCAGCGTCTTCATGGCACCAAGACCAATGACTACTTCATTTCGGCTCTGCAGCATCTTATGCTCATCCGAGCAAATGATGGCGAGGAGCGACTACGCATGTTTCAGCTGGTCGATTCCATGCTTAGCTACGTTGCTATGGATCGGCGACTACCGAACATGGATCTCAAGCAGAGTCTCAACTTCACGGTTCAAAGTCTCCTTGACAAATTGCATACAGACTCAGAAGCCAGGCAAGCACAGGATGAGGCTCTTGAATCGCGACAAATCGCTGAGGCCGCGATGGCTGAGCGTGATGAGATGAAGGCTCAGCTTGAGCTGGGTGCTGATGGACTGGTTGCCAAATTACAAAAGCAACTGGACGAACAATCTCGATTCATTGACGCTCAAAGAAGACAAGCAGACGGACTCAAAGCTGAATTGGACAGTATGCAAACTATGAGAGCCAAGGAAGCCCAGCGATACGAGTTGGAAACAAGAGAGCTATACCTGATGCTTCGAGATGCACAGGACGTAGCTGCTTCAAAGGCCATCAAAAGCGCTGCTGCTGCTAGCGCTAGCGCCAGCAGCAAGGTGGCTGGCCCTGAAGACCCTGCTCGTATGCAGGGTATCCTGGATCGCGAACGCCTCATGGAGCGGTTACAGATGCAGATTGAGCGGCAGAAGACACAGTACAAGCTTGAGGGACGTGTCTGGGGAGACGCTGTTGGGCCTTCAGACCGTCTTCGAGCCCTGCGCGAAGAGATGGACGACAGGCCTGGAACACCTCCCGGTGGTGGTACGCCTCCTCGGGACTTCACCAACAGCGTTCTGGGCAGCATCCACCGCAATACCAAGATTCCACGCAAGCCCCTTAAGAGACGCTCTGATGGTGAAGTGATCGATGAGGATGATGAGACTGAGGGCGAGGACGGTGTCATCTTCGAGAAGCCCAGAATTGTCGAGATGAAGCGACCTACGATAGACCCCAAGCAGCAAGCTGGCTTGCTTGGTGAGATTGGTTCCAAGGTCAAGAAGTTCGATGCCAGTGATTCTGAAGATGATACTACCGGTCCTTCTCACCCAAGTATGGAGACCTCATCACCCATCACTCCCCCAGGTGATAGTGAAACTCCCAAAATCGAAGTCACTGGTGCTCCTCCTCCGCCGCCGCCGCCACCTCCACCTCCTCCGATGCCCGGTCAAATACCCGGAGCTCCGCCGCCGCCTCCTCCGCCTCCGCCTCCCCCTATGCCGGGCCAGATTCCTGGTGCCCCTCCGCCTCCGCCCCCCTTGCCTGGCATGCTTATGCCAGGTGGTGGACCTCCCCCTCCCCCACCACCGCCTCCGTTACCAGGTGCTGGAGGTATGCCCCCTCCACCGCCTCCTCCTTTGCCTGGTGCTATGTCTGGGCACTTCTTGGCTCGACAACCCGCTTTCGGGGCTGCACCAAGCATTGGCCTGCCCGTGGTTCGTCCCAAGAAGAAGCTCAAGGCCCTGCATTGGGAGAAGGTCGATGCCCCTGAGACCAGCCACTGGGCAGCCCATACACCCTCTGCCGAAGCCCGAGAGGAGAAGTATCAGGAGCTCAGCAAGAAGGGTATTCTCGATGAGGTTGAGAAACTGTTCATGGCTAAGGAGATCAAGAAGATTGGTATAGGAAGCTCTTCTAAGAAGGATGACAAGAAGCAAATCATCTCTTCTGATCTCCGCAAGGCCTATGGTAAGTGCATACCCTTTCATGCCCAGTTGCTTCACCTGCTAACACTGCGCAGAAATTGCTTTTGCCAAGTTTTCACAGTACTCTGTCGAAAAGATTGTTCAAATGATCATTCACTGTGATCCAGAGATTCTAGACAACACTGTAGTGATGGACTTTTTGCAGAAGGACGACCTCTGTAATATCCCCGACAACACAGTCAAGCAAATGGCACCGTACAGCAAGGACTGGACTGGACCTGATGCCAAGTCTCAAGACCGCGAACTTGATCCCTCGGAGCTCACTCGACAAGATCAGCTTTACCTCTACACGGCTTTTGAGTTACACCACTACTGGAAGAGTCGAATGAGGGCCCTTGCTCTTACTAGAAGCTTTGAACAAGAGTACGAAGAGATTAACGAGAAGATCCGACAGGTTGTGACAGTATCTGAGTCGCTACGCGATTCCGTTTCATTAATGAACGTACTTGGCCTTATTTTGGATATTGGTAATTACATGAACGATGCGAACAAGCAAGCACGGGGTTTCAAGCTCAGCTCTCTTGCAAGATTGGGTATGGTCAAGGACGACAAAAACGAGTCAACATTGGCCGATCTCGTGGAGCGTATTGTACGGAACCAGTACCCTGAGTGGGAGACATTTGCAGATGATATCAATGGAGTCATGACGGCACAGAAGATCAACATTGAGCAACTTCAGGCGGATGCAAAGAAATACATCGACAATATTCGAAACATTCAAATGTCGTTGGATTCTGGTAATCTAAGCGACCCTAAACAGTTCCATCCCCAGGACCGAGTGAGTCAAATCGTCCAACGAATTATGAAGGAAGCCAGAAGAAAATCCGAACAGATGGAGCTGTACTTGGAAGAGATGATGAAGACATACAAAGATATCATGGTATTTTACGGCGAGGACCCCGCAGATGATGGTGCCCGCCGAGATTTCTTTGCCAAGTTGGCATTGTTCGTGGGAGAGTGGAAGAAGTCTCGTGACAAGAACGTGCAGGTGGAAGAGACAAGGAAGCGTAACGAGGCGTCAATGAAACGGAAGCACACAGCACAACTCAAACTTACCAACGCCACCGCCGAGGCGGGACCTACGTCTCCATCCAATACTGGTGCCATGGACTCTCTCTTGGAGAAGCTACGTGCAGCTGCGCCGCAAGCTCGGGACCAGAGAGACCGAAGAAGGCGTGCGCGACTCAAGGATCGTCACCAGGTCCGCGTCGCGTCAGGACAAAAGATTCCCGACCTCGACGAAATCCCAGAAGTGGAAGCTGGTCTCAAGAACAAGGAGGAGCCCACCGAAGACGAAAGCAAAGTGCTCAGCCCTGGCCTCTCATCACCTCGTGAAGGTGAAGACGATGTTGCCGATAGAGCAGCAGCTCTTCTACAAGGCATGCGCGGTGGTGATGGCGCAGATGACAACGATCCCGAGAGGAGAGAAACCCTTCGAAAAGCCAGACGGCAAACAGCAGAGGAAGAGAGAAGGCTACGAAGACGGCGAAGAGAAAGGGCGACTACAAATCAGTCAGAAGAGAACCCCGACGAACAAAAGGAAGAACCCAGGGAAGAGCCAAAGGTAGAAGAAGGAGAGGCAGCCAAAGAGCCGCCCAAGGAAGAAGAAGCGCCTATAGAAGATGATGTTCCAATACCTAGAGCAGCGACTACCAGCGACGGTGCCCCAGAAGAAGAGCAAGGGGAAAAGGCATAGGCATGGCATGGCATGGCATGGTACAGGCACGAGGATGAGATGGATGGGCGGTGTTTGTGATTCGAGATGCATACCAAAGGTGTTGGGAACTGTTTAGGAGTGGAAAGATCGCGTTTGTATGTATTGCACGCGCTATACGTAATGTCTACACCAACACATATAGTGGAAGAGAGAGTACTTGAACAATTTTGTGTGTCATGGTGATCTTGATATTGCAGTACTGATCGCAAGTACCCTGACTGAGCTAGAAGTGGCTTTAACTAGCGTATTTCAACAGAAGTCCTGCCTTTGAGTATGTCCTTGTCCGTCTGAGACGACCTAAAAAGCGTGTCGGTGTCCATGCTGTTCAGGCCCGATCACTTGACCTCGTAACCCAAACCCTCCTCGGCAGCGTTGTTCATCATTCAGCTGTCCCAAAGTCTCTTCCACCCAAGATTGCTTCGTCCTATCATGATTCGAGGTTTCCGTCGACTTTCTTTGTCGCTGCTTGTTCAATGTTGCGTCGAGGGAACGGCGAATAGACTGCCGAGGCGACAGAAACCACCAGTGACATGACCCATGAGACCAATGCATACTTCTTGAATCAGAACAGAGCAGTCTTTCAAGAGGTGGTAGAAGTATGCGGCGCGTCCGACTTCGAGTGCCAGGAACGAGAGAATTGTAAAGAATCGAACATGGCCCTGATAAATGTCCGGTAATATCTCCCGCAAGAAGAATATGAAAGTGAGTATACTAATGGACCAGGCCGTGATCAGAATGAACCACCGATTTGGGTCATCACGAGCTGGCCACAGGGCCAAAATGTACCACCACCATTTGCGACGAGGCTTACGGCGAAGACGGTCACCACGGGCTGGCCATAAAGCCATAGCATACCACCACCACCTGTGACAAGGCCTATGGTAAGGGTGCTTGCCAGCAGCTGCCCGGGGACCAGCTTCAACAACTCTGTTCACGGCCGATCGACCATTGTGGTTTTCGCGTCTTGATCGTATGAGCTCTTCTGGTGTAGGAGTAGCGGGTCGACATATCCAGTTCCACAAAGTGGTGAGGACTATGTGGATGGCTGTTATACTGAGTACGACAGTCTCAAAAGAGGAGAAGAGTGGCGCAAGGATGGCCATGACGAGACCGGTGTATATGTTCTGCGGAAGCTTGTGCTGGCTCGTAGAAAGGGAGAGGTTTCTCGTAAAAGTTGAAGAAATAGACACAGCCTTGGGATGGTCGAGGTTAAGCCCGGAACATGTATGGACGTGGCGAGTAAAGCGACAGAAGAACGAGAAAGTAGGGCTGAGAATGCATTACACATGCAAGATACTGTAAACTTTGATGTTCCACACTCTTATTATACCTCTGCGCTCGTTTGGCAGGAAAATCAATCCACCCAAACGCCAATCCAGTTTACCTTTACGGCACAACCTTAAAAGTGCCAGTTGTCCTCACGGAGATCGTAACTCGTACTGTATCAATGCCTTCTAGCCAACACGCTTAGCGTGATGGACTTAGAGGCCTGTTGAATCCGCCGTTCCTGTTCATATATTGACGATACTCCGTCTTCTTCTCTTTGTGCACGCCACCAGCATTGTTGCCCGAAACCTTCTTGTTCTTGGTCGTTCCAAACCCGCCGAAGCCCATCATAGCCTGCATAGCGGCCATATCGTCGTCCTCTGCGTCCATAGGGTCTTCTTCCACCTCTGAAGCCTGGCCCTCTTCTGAGCGGTTGCTTTCCTCTTCACGCTGTGCGCGTGATGGCGGTGGCGGTGAGGGGCTTGCGCGAGAGCCGACGTTGAAGGACATGTTTGGTGCGGGGCGCTTTGCGTCGGGGCGAGGACGCGTAGGAAGTGCTTCGTGAGTAGGACTTCGTGATTGTGGTGACGCTGAGCGACGAGATTTGCCTGGGCTATGAGTTAGATTTTCACAACGTTGAAATGAGCTTGGGTGCATACTTCGTTTGTCTCTATCATCTTCACGACGCTCATCTCGTCTCTGTCTTGGTGGCGCATCCTCTGCATCCTCTCTCCCTCTATCCCTCTTGTCTCGATCACCATGATGGCGCGGGCCTTTATCCCTAGGTCGGTTCCTATCACCATCTCGGTCTCGGTGTCTCCTGTCTGGCGATCTCGATCGATCTCTGTATCCACGGCGCTCGCGTGATCTTGACCTGTATCCTCTGCGATCGTGGTCGTTGTCCCTATTATGTCCTCCACGCCTGTCGCGTCTCTCGGATTCGTCCCACATTTGACGACTATCGGGTCGCCTGCTTCGCCTAGAGTCTCCCATTGTGTGTGTTGTAGATTTTGATTCCGGTTCTGAGAAATTGCTGATGATGTTGAGATATTGATAGTGTTAGGTGAAGAATAGGAATGTTCGAAAATGCATCCAACAAGTTCTAGAAAGAGGAAGGCTGAAACACGATAACTTTTAAGTGGGGTTCGAGCTGTAGGTGGCGGTGGCTGGTGAAGCTTTCTCATTGGTCCGACCTCTCATGGACCCCGAATCGCTCTCCAACTCTCAGCCTTGCGTCGTCATATCAATTCGCTACTCCTACGTGTTCTCTGGAGCTTGTTCTCACACAAATTCACCCAATGAGGAATTGAATTCTCTAGGATTCGCTCAAAAAAGTATCCATCTCAACTTCTCTTCTAGAGGCTTGTGAGAAGCACTTTTCATCGTCAGGATGGTGAAAATTGCCCGTTGGATGTCTGCGGCGACACTCGCTCTGGGCGTCTCAGCCGCAGACGATGCATCTTCTGTGCTGACGACTGAAATCGGCCGTCAAAACAACCAGAGCCTCTTTTGGGGCCCCTACAAATCCAACTTGTACTTTGGTGTGCGACCACGAACACCAGATGGCCTATGGACAGGGCTCATGTGGGGGAAAGTCGACAATTACCATGATATTCAGAATGGTAAGTTAGACAACAAGCTTGGTGATTTAAATGCTCTGACACTTGCCTTCAAGGTTTCAGATATACCTGCGAGCAGGGAGAAGATATGCATGGCTACGGGTGGGATGAGTATGATGCCCGTATAGGCGGTGTGCAGTCCATTCACGACAAGGGTAACAATATCGACTTGACGACTACTTTTGTCAAGATCCCCGGTGGAAATCATGGTGGCAGCTGGGCTGCCCGAATCAAGGGTGAGCTGCGAGACGGTGCCCCGAAAAACACCAGGACTATGCTATTCTACTACATCGCCCAGGATGGTGATGGCGAACTTGCTGTTGAGGGTGAAGGTACCAAGTATGGTTTCGAAGAGGATGTTACTCTCAAGGGCAGTTCAAAGGCGCTAGGAGACTACAAGCTTCTTATCACAAAGGGCACCGGAGAGCACCCTTCAACAGACCACAAGTTTCTGGAAGATCGACATGGCGACACTACCATCGTCTCGAGTACTGAGGTCCCGGCCGACCTTACCTGGCAGGGCAAGCCCGTTGTCTTCAAGCAACTTCAAGATGCCGTTTCGCCCGTGCAGCAGAATGCTGACCAGACGGATCCGCCTCCACCGTGGCAGGTGTATCGTATTGCCCATGCGCCTGGAAAAGGCAACGTCCACGTAGTCGAGAAGACCTTCGAGGGACCGTTCGAGTTCGATGTCATCTTTTCATCGGGATCTGGAGGCAAGGAGTTTACTTCTGAGGAGGTTACTGAACAGATCGAGAAGACTTCAGAAATCTTCAATGAGCGCTTCACCAACACCTTCAAGCTTAAGGAGCCTTTCACAGAGGAGAAATACAAGAAATTCGGCAAGAGCATGCTGTCCAACCTCATCGGCGGTATAGGGTACTTCCATGGTCACCAGCTAATTGATCGATCGTATGCCCCTGAGTATGAGGAGCAGAACGACGGGTTCTGGGAGGAAGCCGCGCAAGCCAAGGCACGCACACAGCCAGAACTCGAAGGCCCCTATGAGCTCTTCACCAGTGTTCCTTCTCGCCCTTTCTTCCCTCGCGGTTTTCTGTGGGATGAAGGATTTCACCTGATTCCCATTGCCGACTGGGATATTGACCTCACACTTGAAATTGTCAAGAGCTGGTACAACACTATGGACGAAGATGGTTGGATCGCGCGCGAACAGATTCTAGGTCACGAGGCCCGGAGTAAAGTCCCCCCTGAGTTTCAAGTGCAATTTCCACATTATGCCAACCCCCCTACCCTCTTCCTTATCATTGAGGGCTTCATGGAGCGTCTTCGCGCATCAAACGGAACCAAGAGCGAGGCAAAGGAACGCATTCTGGGGGCCGATCCTCTGCAGATCGCTCACCTCGACAATATCGAGCTCGGCGAAAACTTTCTTCGAAAGTTGTACCCCCTTTTGAGACAACAATATGACTGGTTCCGCAAAACTCAGCGAGGTGACATAAAGAATTATGACCGTGAGGCATACTCAACCAAGGAAGCTTACAGATGGAGGGGCCGTACTGAGACTCACATCCTCACCAGTGGCCTGGACGACTATCCTCGACCCCAGCCACCTTCGCCGGGCGAGCTGCACGTCGATCTCATGTCCTGGGTTGGGCTGATGACAAAGTCGTTGATGAACATCGCAGACGCCCTCGGCATGGCCGAAGATGTGAATGAGTATAGGAAGAACTTGGATGGCATCGAGCACAACCTCAATGATCTCCACTGGTCCGATAAGGAGGGTTGCTATTGTGACGCAACGATCGATGATTACGAGGAACACGCGCTCGTATGCCACAAGGGCTACATTTCCCTGTTCCCTTTCCTGGTCGGCCTGATGAAGGCTGACGACCCCAAGCTGGACAAGATTCTTGAGCTGATCGGTGACGAGGAGCACCTCTGGAGCCCCCACGGCATTCGCAGCTTGAGTAAACAGGATGAGTTCTACGCAACGGGCGAGAACTACTGGCGCAGCCCCGTGTGGATGCCTATCAACTACCTGGTTTTGTCTCAACTACAGGTAGGGTTTCCCCCATATGTCCCCTTGGCGGAGTAGTACAAAGACTAACATGTGCATATAGAACGTTGCCTCGCAGGAAGGCCCCTACAGGGGCAAAGCGAAGGATCTGTTCAGGCGTCTCCGTAAGAACCTTGTTGACACCGTGTACAAGAGTTGGGAAGAAACAGGCTTCGCCTGGGAGCAGTACAACCCCGACACGGGTGCCGGCCAGCGAACACAGCACTTCACTGGATGGACTAGTCTCGTCGTCAAGATCATGGCTATGGAAGACCCTAGTCAGGAGGCTCATGCCAAGGACGAGCTGTGAATGGGACAGAATGTAACAAGGCAATGTAGGACTGCTTTGAAAAGGTGTTGTGTGTATCGCGACATACCAATTGAAACATACCGGCTATTGGTCAATGGTTAGTCACAGCCAAGATATACATCGTAAAATAATCCCACGGCTCGTACCGCATCCTCAAGCCATGCAGGCTTTGTGAAGCTTGGGGGCTATGAGGCTGGGAACAGGGATCGAAACATTCTACCATATTAGGCAATTCAGGGGCAGAGCCTCCAAACTCTGTTTCATTGATTCTGTGCGACGGATGGCTGTGATTTGATGCCTGGTGCCTGGTGATGGCTCAATGGATGCAGATCGGTGACTATGGTATGTGCGCCATACGGATCGGCAGGCTGTCAACGTCTTAGTGGCGTCGGCGGAACTTATTCAAATGGCCGAAGGCTGTCGATGAAGTTGAAAAAAGAAAGGGTGCTTGCGTTTAGTCAAATGAACGTCAGCGGGTTTCTAGCAATGTCACGATTCTGCATCGGTCACCAGTCATAGTCTACCGACTTGCTTCCGGGACGAGAGTAGCTACCGAGACATAAGCCGCAGATCCGTAGATGCAACCATTCTTAGAAATGCCCAGAATTGCTTGAGTGCATGGGGTTGATAGATTGTGTATAGCTTCAACGTGAACAGGCTGCAACCTGTATTGGTGGAACTTGAGCTTCCACGCCCAAGGGAACCCTCCGATACACCTGACAGGCGTTGCAATCCTTCCCGAGACATGGCTCAGGGGAGTAAGCAGAAACAAAACAGTACCTAGGCAAGGATCTGAAAAGCTATATCCGTAATGTCTCAGAGGTAGCCGAGACGGCAGAAACATGGTTCATGTCTTAGGTCTTAGGTAGAAACAGTAATACAAGAGCCTGTCTAGGTTGCAAGGCTGATTTCCTGGATAATGCCTCGTGGTGGTAAGTGTACCGGCTAAGCCTGGTGATTGGATCAATTGGAGCCTGTCCGGGGCTATGCAGTGAGCTACCGTAGCGAAAACAGTCAGATGAAGCGACAGCGCGCCAATTGACCAATACGGGCGTTGTTTCTATTTTTAAGGCGCTTAAAGTCGACCAGGGTATATGCATGCGGCGGGTGAGGTTGGTGTACCATTGCGGCTGTTTGTAAGAATTCGAGACTAGACGGACATCATGATGTGATTGAAATGTGATTTTTCGATCGCGAAATGTTTCCATTGATAGAACAAGCGTAACATTGGCGATTCTTGGGAGCAAATGCGTCAATGGTTCGGCCTTTCAGCTCGTTGGTCATTCACAGCAGGCGCTTAAGATGGCTGCTTGGGGGTCTGGCCAATGAGAAGCGATACCAGAGATCTCAGTGAGAATCGAGAACCCCCGTCGAGTCTCAGTATCGAGAGGAGTTGGATGCTCAGAAGTTAGGTCCCAAGGGATTGGGAGGGCCCGCGCTGGCCGGCGAAAGGGCCTGAACCTGAACCTGAACCTGACTGACGGGTAAGACCAGATGCCGTGCCGACCGGAATGAAGGAGTCCCGGTCACCCAATAGGCTAGTGTGAGAGTGATAGTAAGGTCAGAAGGGGCTGTTCGACGATTACCTCATGGGTGTGAGTGTGAGTGTGAGTGTGGGTGATAGAGTGCGCGTGGTGTAAGTTGAGGTTGTCTCGATTCGAACGTGACGTTTCATTCTTCTGCCCCCACGAGACCGATTGAGTAACTGCAATATTCGGGAACCTGACAAGGTTCTTTTGTTGGTTTCAATGATCAATTGACGGTGCAAGATGAGTCATGATAAGAGAAAGAGTTCATGTTTAGTAAGAAAGGCGGAATATGCAGAGGGTGACTCTTCGGTGATGATGATGATTAGGGGAGATGGCCCTGGAATCTGGGGCAGTTAGTTCCTTCGGTAGGCGGAAACACGGGCTTGACCGATGCACGCCAATGCCATTTGCGGGATGACAAAGCGGGATGACAGAATAAACGGTGCAGTTTGCTGACTTATTCGCTATCGTGATGCCTCATGTAAATGTCTTGTCTTTTAGGCAGCCTTTTAAACTTATCAAGAGTGCCCATGTGATGAGAAATTGCACCTTGGAAGCTTCTTCTCTGTGCCTATTGCGATATGGGACGCGCATGCAGTCAAGTACACGTTGGCACATTCAACGAATTTCAACCGGGATTAATTGGAATCTGTTTGTCTACTCCGTCCGTACCGTGTCTCTTCTCTCCTAAACTCCATGATTGACTCCGAACCTACTAGAGGTAGTCGGAGTTTCGATTGAACTGGAATCACACGGCCTCATTTGTCAGCCTTGATGACGTTTCTGCGTTGCAAATCCGCAATTGTCTTGACATTGATACAGTACCAAGAGTGCGGAATAGTATAGGCGGGATGACAATACGAATACTATGCAGTATCTTGGAGGTGCGTATTTACGTATCTAAGCTCCGTCTCCACCCCGACTCTCCAAAATCATTGACATGTCTGTTATCTTGGACAATTGCATTATTGGGGGTCAAAAATTGCATCTATTCTGCATCTGCTGCTCCAGGTCCATGGCCAGAGCCGTGGAGGATGATTGATTACATGGACAGGGGTGTTCATTTGAGGCTGTGGCTTATTATAACGTATACCCTGCCCAAGCCCCGTAAGCCCATCAATGGAACGGGCAGTCAGTCAAAAGACTCACTCGGTAATACAATACGCAGCGACTTGACTGGATACGGCCCGGGTCTTCCGCACCCCGACCCGACCCCTACCCCGGGTACCGTGGGCGTGGCTCCTTATTAACTTACACCGTTTGACAAAGGACCCCTGTAACTGCAAGGTCCGGTCCCCCATAAACACATCGTCCTCAGCCCTACGATGGTGTCCTCCACCACTCACGGCTTTGATGGATCCCCTGTCAGCATCGGCGACATGGCGCAGACTGACAGAAGCGAAAGAAGGTTCCATAGCATGACATCCATGACAAGGGCGGAATAACGGGCACTGCTGTAATCTACCTAGCACGATACGCTATGTAGTGTGTTTCTATTTTGTTGCCCCCATGCTAAGGGTGTGCTTGATCGTCATGATACGACAACACAGCACAAACGACCGAACGAACAGGCGTCAGTCAGAGTCAGCCGCTTCCACCGTCTACCGAGATTCCCTATCTGCGATGTGCTTAGTTACCCTTGGCTTCGTTCTATAGTTGACTCACTTTCTATATAACTGCCCATCTCCTCCTCCTCTGAATTAGAATCCTCATCACCATCAACAACCAGTTTCATCTACACTCTACAACTACTATACAACAACACTACAACTCAACACTTATATACAACAACTCAGCCCTTTCAGCTCAACTTCTATCTTCACCCAAAAGTCACACTTAACCCAACTCTACTCTACAACACTTACAATGGCTGCTTTCACTCTCACATTTGCTCCCACTACCCGATCCTTCGGCCGATCTGGCTACAACAAGGACGGCGACGACTCTGATTCCAAGCCCACAAACAACCGTGGTCGATCTGGCTACAATGAGCCTGAGGAGGGAGACTCTGGTCGCTCCGGCTATAACGGCCCTGAAGATGATGATTCCTCCAAGGGCAACAAGGGTCGCTCTGGCTACAATGGTCCCAGCGACAATGACGAGGAGTAAACACCTTTGTTACTTTCGAGTCACTTCCCAAAAGCATACACAGCGACAGCGCAAGCATAGGATGGAGTTTTCTGTTTAGACACTAGTTTCAACAACATTTGCATGGAACGGAGTTTTGTTTTGTTCTCATCATCAGCATTGGTATTGGTATTCTGAGGAACAAGTTGCAGACACGGCATCGCATAGCGGGAGGAGTTGGAAAAGACGGAAGCATAGCATTACACAGCGTTGGCATGGCATGGCATGGCACGGCATAGAAGCGAGCATACAGCATGGATTTCCTTTTGCTTTTATTTTTCTTATCATCTCATCTCAAATTCATTTTCGCTTTCTCTTTTCATAACCGGCTAGACCAGGCCCAGGTGGCCCAACCTTGAGTCTTTCCATTTGTTTAGACCAGCTGCTCTCTATAGACTATTCCTCGATGGAAAATACATTTCAACTCTCTTACCAATCTCTCATGGCTGTAGTCTTCTTTGCCACGCGCTTATTTCCCCACACAGAATCTAACACGTCTCAAATCAGCATCTTGTCAGACATCTCATACATAAACTTGTCAGAACTTACTTTTCAAAGATAACACCCAGTACATCCTCGACATCTCCAAACTCATCCCGCCCTGTGATCCGTGCAAGGCAATTCGCAGCATACCTCAGATACTCGGCCGCAAGCACGGCATCGGCATCCAAGCCCTCTTCAGGAGCAGCCTCCATCATGAAGTCCTCCAAGTGTCGACGACACTTGACCAGGAGCTGGCGCTGACGCTCTGTAACGCCTAGCAGATCCTGAAGATCAAGGGGCATGGATGTCATCTTCTCGAAGGATGCCACGAGCTTGGTGATCACAGCCTGGATACCGCCAGGATCCTTGCTTTCCCATGTCCCTGCCTGAGCCTCCTTACACGATACGGACACGAACTCCGCCACCGCTAATTTGGGTGCTCGAATTCGAACAGCCTTTCTGAAATCCCGAACCAGATTCTCAAATTCTTCCTTACCAACCGCATCTCGTTTATTAACAACAACAACACAGTCCTCTGCCCCCGCAGCGAGATCGAGCGTTTCTTGGTCATATTGCATAAATGGCCCATCCTGACCATCTTCCACGGATGCTAGGACTATAACAAGGTCAGAGTCCAGAGCTCGTTGCTTTGCTCGCCGTATGCCTTCTTCCTCCACGGCCCCAATTGCGCCACTATCAGCCTCGTTGATCACCTGGGAACCTTTGGAGCGAAATCCTGCCGTATCTGCAAATGAACATAAATAGCCGCGAATGTCTAGGCTTGCCTCGACGATATCTCGCGTTGTGCCTGCTTCACCGGACACAATAGATGCCTCGCGCCCAACGATCAGGTTCATAAGCGAGCTCTTACCAACATTGGGTGGCCCCAACAGCGCTATACGAATTCCATTCCTCAAAAGCTCGCTCCTTTGACTTCCCTGCTCATGCAGCTCAATGCTGTGTAGCATCCTGGCAACTTGCGCAGTCACATTCTGTAACAATTCAGCTTGGGACTCGTCGAAGTGCTGGTCTTCGGAAAAGTCAATCAAGGCTTCGATCTCGCCACGAGCCAACAAGAGCTGCTCTCTCCATGTCTCGTATTGTCGTCCAAGAGCACCCGAATTGCCTCGCACAGCTGCACGACGTTGCTGTTCCGTTTCAGCTGCCAGGGTGTCACTCAGGGATTCAATTTGAGCAAGATCTAGGCGGTCGTTGAAAAAGGCGCGCTTCGTAAACTCGCCAGGCTCTGCGTATCGAATACGATGTGTAGCGGAACATTTCGGAATGGCTGCTAGCACAGCTTTTACGGTGGCTGAACCTCCATGAACGTGCAACTCCAAGACATCGTCACCAGTTACAGTCTTGGGGCTAGGAAAGTAAAGAACAAGAGCTTCTGAGTCCAGCACTATCTGTTCATTGTTGTCATGCTGGGGGTCATACAGGGACCGTACTGTTGCATATCTTGGCTTTGGTAATGGCTTTGATGGGCAAAGTGCTTCGTAAATCTTCAGACCAAAATTAGATACTGTATATACATTAATTTGTATGACACTTACCTCAAGACATGATGGGCCAGAAATGCGAATTACCGCAATACCTGCTCGACCCTGTGCCGTCGATAGAGCATAGATGGTGTCGTCTATGATTGGTAATCCGGAGGCAGATTCAGAGATCTGAGTATGCCACGACTGATGTGAAAATGGCTTTGTTGACGAGGCAATAGAATACCGCAAAGAGTTTGTCAAACATCCCTCGTTGTACCTCCTTACATCGAATGACGATAAGAAGACTTGAGAGCGATTCGCTTTGCAACTGAGTCTCCTTAGGAGACTGCGTCTCAGCATTGGCGAAATGAGTAGTGAGACGCTCAAACTGGTTCTAATTTTTATATGCTCCGGTTTTCTTAGAATGAAGACGGTAGACGCTGTGTTTGAGAGACATAAATGAGTATTGGCTGAGTTTTCCTGTTTGGAGACATAAACAAGTGAGAAACCTGAGGTTGATTCCATCCATGTTGTAGCGCTCAGGGCCCACTGATCGTACCTTTATCGAACTGATAGTGCACTAATCCACTGAAGCTCATCCATCAGGTACCTAGAGGATCATCACCAGCACAAGCTGTTTAAGCAGAACTCCTTTTATTACGCTTCATTTATTTGATTCTTATTCTTTATTCTCATGGAGCATGTTGAATTCAACATCCATCTAGGTTGACTTTTATCCTTGATGTCGTACACGCATCTGATTAATTCCATAAAATTCTCAAACCATTCAACTCAAACTTTTCATGATTGGGCCTTTTTTTCAAGAGGTAGCAAAGGTCTCGATGAACTTGGCAAGCTTTTCTGCGCCCTCCAAAGGAATGGAATTGTAGCTGCTGGCACGAATACCACCTACGCTTCGGTGACCCTTGAGGCCGGTGAGGCCCTGTGCAGTGGCCTCCTTAAGGAAAGCCTTCTCAGTAGCATCAGTGTCGCCATTCTTGGTGACTCGGAAGCAGATGTTCATCCTTGAACGAACAGACTTGTCAGGGACAACTCTGTACACATCGGGGTGAGCATCAAGAGCACCATAGATAAGCTCGGCCTTCTGGGCAGACACGGCCTCCTGTCCCTCGACCTTGTTATAGGTGCTGAGTGACTTCTTGAGAACTTGGCCAGCAATATAGACACTAATCACAATCAGTACATGTCCCACACGTGTCCTATAAAGGCGCTTACTCGAAGATGCTGAGGGTATTGTAGAGACTGTTGTTCTTGGCGATAGTCTCGTAAGAGAAGATGATAGGAGGGATGGGAAGTCCAAGCCGTCGAAGAAGTGCCGCAGGGGGCTGAGGTGTCTTGGGAGGAAGAAGGCTCTTCTTGATAATCACAACGGTGACACCAGTGCAGCCGAGGTTCTTCTGGGCGCCGAAGAAGATGACTGAGAAGTTTCGGACAGGGATTCTCCTCGACAGGATATTAGAGGACATATCGGCCACAACAATAGGGCCCTCGCCGTCAGGTCCAGGGGTCAAGGACTGAGGGAAAGCAGGAAATTCTACACCATCGACGGTCTCATTATCGCAATAATACACCAAAGCAGCATCCTTGGAGAGGTTCCAGGTGCTCTCCTCAGGAATCTTGCCATACTTGCCATTGTTAATCTGGCGGGCGTCGGCGACAATGTTGACATGCTCAGGACCAAGCAATCGCTTAGCTTCTTCAGAAGCCTTTTGAGACCAGCCACCAGTGACAATGTAATCGGTCTTGAGCTCCTTCTCGACTGCATTTCTGAGCTCCTGCTCCACGCGAGGGTCATCCTCAGGAGCCTTGAGGTTGGCAACAATCTGGGCCTTCTTCTTTGTCACCCATGCACCGACAAGGTTGTACAAGGTAGCGGAGAACTCTCCACTTCCACCACCCTGCATGAAAAGAACCTCATAGTCTTCGGGAATGTCAATGTAAGAGGCAAGATCAGCCTTGGCCTCGTTGATGATGTTAGTAGCCAGCTCTGAACGATGGCTGTGCTCAGCAATACCTTGTAATTTATTTAGTGACGTTCATGACGAATTGTGAGATTTTGTATGTACCTAATCCGGTATGCTCATAGTCAATGAGGGCCTGGGCAGCCTTCTCAAGGACGTCTGTGGGCAGCAGAGCAGGGCCTGCGCCGAAATATGTGATCTCAGATCTGGAAGGCATGATGTCGTTGTGTTGAGAGAAGAGAGAGTGAATATGCGAGAGGATAAAAATTGGAGTTGTCTAAAAGTCGCGGGTATTTACTGTAAGTCACAGTGAGTCATCCAATAGAAATGCCCACAAGAGGGATCCGATATTCAACGTATGACTCTGAGAAGGTGAGTTTGGCACGACAAGAGCGAATTTGAAGAAATGAGGGGTATGTGTACAGCAGTCAAGAATGGACAGGTCTTGTTCAAATCCTCGATAATTCAACAGATTGGTGAACCGTGATGGCTGCCATCAATGTGGTGGCTCCGCATCAATTGGGGGTTTCACTAGGCTGGCACAGCAGATACTAGAACGTCCATCGAGCAATCAAGTCATATTCGAAATTTGAAAAGCTGTGCCAGTTGCTGTGGTGTTCTGCAGTGCATTGCCTCGGAAAATGCTTTACCGGGCATGCCTAATGAGTCCGTCCATCACAGATTGTGGAAGAGCATCAATAACTTAAGGACTTTCGATGAGAACTGTATTTACTTACACGAGAACATCTAACTCTTAAAAACAGATATTTTTACAACAGGGCCCCCCCCCCAATACCAAATAACTGCAATCAGGCTATACGGTAACTGTCTACTATAGTAGACAGCCATGGTCCGCAATAGAGCTTGCTTATAGTAAGGGAATATGTATTCTTTCTTCATGCCTCGCCCGCCAATATACTTCAACGGTTGAATTGACTTCACCATTAATATACATACCTACTTAGAAATGGCTCCAAGTAACAGCAATTGGCTCACAAGGCAGATGTATCCTTCTACTACCTTAGCCTTCCAAATCGGAGCAACTCGTCAACTCCTACCATGGTAGTGTGCTTTTCTGGTTGAAGGCTTGTAGCAACCAAGAGCTTTCCCACATGTTGTGCTCTTCTGAAATTGCAGTTTCTTCGGGGCATTCGAGTCAAATGAATTGTATCCCGCGATTTCTCTAACAGTAAGTCAGACGTAGTTTCGCCATATCTTCATCAGGTCATATTCAATAAGACAATATACAACCTTGCAGGGAGAAAACAAGAGCCTCAAAGACCCCCAATGTTATCATGAAGCTATCCGATTTAGCAGGCGGTGTGGCGGGTCATCCACGGCAGAATGGAAGGCTGCAGGTCCCAGCGCAACCACCCAGGCTACGAAGCTTGAGCTGCCTGGTGCTCAACCACCTCAACTCCATCCCGACCTACCTATACTAATAACCAACGCCCAAAATCCACTTCCCAACGAAGCTCTCCATCGCAACCCCCACGCATAACGATATTTGCTTCGCGCAATTTCACCGATCACATTCTACGCGGCGCTGCCAGAGCAGCTGATAGATAATTCATCATGTTCAGAAACAACTACGATAACGATTCCGTTACCTTGTACGTCACCTAAGCTGTAAGCTCCAGTCTGGCACCTTGAGCAAGCTGACTTTCCCCAAGCTCGCCCCAGGGCCGAATATTCCAGATCGAATATGCTGCTGAGGCAGTGAAGCAAGGTTCAGTCGTCGTGGGTATCGCCAGCAAGACCCATGCTGTTCTATGTGCTGTCAAGGTTCGACCATCTCCCTGCCCCTCCATAGCATTCTTGTTCCGTACGGAAGCTTTCCAAGTCATTCTTCTAACACGCACCTTCGTAGCGAAACGCAGAGGAACTCTCATCCTACCAGAAGAAGCTTTTCACTGTCGACGAACATGCTGGTATCGCCATCGCCGGTCTTACTTCCGATGCTCGCGTCCTCTCCAACTTCATGAAGCAGCAGTGTCTAGGACACCGACTCACCTACGGCCGTGCCATTCCCCTCCGATCCCTTGTCGACATGATCGGTGAGAAGGCCCAGATGAACACTCAAATGTACGGAAAGCGACCTTATGGTGTTGGTCTGCTAGTTGCCGGTGTTGACGAGCGCGGTCCCCACCTGTTCGAGTTCCAGCCCTCAGGCATGACAGAGGAGATGCTTGCTTTTGCCATTGGCGCGCGAAGTCAAATGGCTCGAACATACCTTGAGCGCAACATCGACGAGTTCGCCGACTGCTCAAGGGAGGAGTTGGTCAAGCACGGTCTTAAGGCTCTGAAGGAGAGTTTGGTTCAGGACAAGGAACTTACAGTAGAGAACCTTTCGGTCGGCGTAGTGGGCATCAACACAAAGGACGGCAAGAAGAAGGTCGAGCCCTTCAAGCTGTACGATGGATTCGAGGTACAGCCATGGATCGAGAGCGTTGGTGAGGGTCAAGGAGGTGCAGAGGAAGGCGAGGGTGAGGGTGAGGGCATGGATGTGGACAGCTAAACGTGTGACGAATGATGAAGCGGATACACGTGGCGTCGGGTTGCTAGCTAAATAGATCATGTACAATTACATGCTGCAAAGACAGCTTTTCATGGGTCTCACATCTAGTCAGTCATAACAGGGCAAATTGCTGGCTAGGGTCATCAGTCCGTCTATTTATGGAGTGCCGGTCTATCCTATCCTAGAAATGCGGAAACGAAGAAATATCCGTAAACACCGTCAAAACACCTGTTTGCCTCCGATTTCTAAATTCAAACCCGGATCCAGATCCAGCGCCTCAAACCAATCACTTACTGGCTGCCCCATTGAAGTTGATAGATGGCATCTGAAACCTTGTATTCGCGAAGAGCCTTGATTGCACCTTCAGGAGTATCGGCATTAACCAGGATGTTCTTGTTGGCAGGCTTTACAAAACCCTCCTCTGAAGCGCGGTCCATCCACTGGACGATACCGTCCCAGTAGCCCTCAATGTTGAGGAGAACGATGCCGCGATTGTGAATGCCTAGTTGGTTCCAGGTGGTTGTCTCGAAGATTTCCTCCATGGTACCAAATCCGCCACTCAAGCCGATGAAGCCACTGCCAGGACCACCAGCAAAAACCTCCTCGGCCATGAGCTTCTTTCGAGTATGCATATCCTTGACAACTGTCGTGCGACCATAGACAGACTCCTCAGGTACAATGTGGTTATGTTCGTTGACAGTTCCGTAGGTGCCATCTCGTTCAAACTTGACCAGAGCCTCAGGAATGATACCATGAACAGACTCAGGGCCATTGATTGCGCAGAGGCTCTTTGCCACCTCGCCCATAAGTCCGACAGTTCCTCCTCCATAAACTATTGTCCGGTGTTAGCCATGACGGGGTCATATCCGGAGGTCGGCGGTTGGCGGCCCGCGATGGTATCGGTTGCTGGCGGACCGCCTCTCAATGTGACTCACCTAGGTCAATATTATTTTCAGCCATGGCTCTTCCAAGAGCACGAGCAGCTTCAATGTGAGCAGGACTCGCACCAGGAGTAGCACCACAGTAGACGCAAATCTTGGTTTGAGGGTGGCCGTTCTGTGAGGCAACGGCTGCCTGTGATGGGATGGTGCTGTCAGCAGTCATGATGGAGATTTTTTGTTGATTTGTTGTAAAGACTGTAGGTTGTGTAATATAAGGTAGTATATATAAGGAGGTTGTCTCTGAAAGGATTCGACTAGGTTTTGGAAAAGAGTTGAGTTCGTATGGAGGAGGACTATTTATTATATAATAAAAAAGGGAGAACAATGACGGAGGCGGTTAACAATAGAACTCTTGTTTCGGTGAGTCTTATGTGGCGACCCTGAAGGATTAAATTTGAACTAAGAATATCACAGATGAGTCAAACTTTGGAACATAAATCGTGATTCAAGAATGAAAATAGAAACAAGAAAGAGTCAAGAGAATGAAAGTTTACGAGTTTATATACCAGTCATATGAATAGCCCAGGAACTAACTAGTTAAGCAAGTTGAGTTAGTTGACCAACACAAACATCTATCAACGGCCTATCGGGCTATTGATATGGAGCGATGGGAGCCACGTCTTCGGAGGTGCTGCTTGCGGCCATGCTCCATGCATTCATGTAAGTTGTGCCACTACAAACTGCCACTTACGAGATATGTTACTGGACAATGGCATTGATGACTGAGGTCAGCTGGTCACCGGTAACTGAGGCGTGTTCTAGCACGATAGGGCGATTCCCGGCATGGCTTAGCATGAATCCCGGCATCGTGAGCATTGTCTTGAACATCATTGATGCGTTCAACGGCGGGGCCATGATCTCGCCCATGATGCACTGTATCTTGAACTCTTTTAGTGGACGCATCTTTTAAACGTGGCCAATCTCCGAGCCGACAACGGCCGCCGCAGTAGAAGGTACAGTACAGGGGTACGTGTTCAGGTGGCCAATCGCTATTCGTTCGTGTCCACAGCACGTCAACGTCAACTATCATGGAGCCTGAAGTGGACTGCGAGGGGATTTCTAATTTCCATCCTTGGTCTCAGAACTCTGACCAACCAAACACGTCGCCTCAGGTGCATCAACCAACAACCTTGACTCTAGTATCAAGGTAGTATCCTGCAGGTCTTCTTCAACCCATTGCACAACGTCTGCCATTCTCTGCGATTGAATCCAAGCAGACGCAATGGCTGAAGCTCAAGTCTTGCCTCCTCGTCAAGGCGAGCAGCAGCAAGGTGGCGGCGGCGGTAGTGTAAGTCATCGCAAAGTAAACTTTACATCGTAACCATACACTAATATCGATTCTATGTAGGGTTTCAGCTTCAACAAGCTTCTCCTCGGCGGCGCCATCTACTTTGGCATCAATGCGGCCCTCAACTTGGCCTTGAAAAAGGACCAACGAGGAGTTACAGTCACCAATCCCGAGACAGGTGAAGCTGTTACAGTCCCTGGGAATGTTGAGGGTATCCCTCCTTTCCAGCTTCGCCCGAAGGAGCTCAACGAGGGCGCGACATACCGTAACATCCCAAAGAACATTGCGCCCATCTGGCCTCAGGATAGCCACGTCGATATCATCGTAACGCTCTCCCAGTCGTTCAACCCAGCGCCTATCTCGCAAGTTCCCGACGAATATCTTGTACTACAAGAGAAGGAGTTCCATCTTAGCAATAAGTCCGATAAGCGAACGATTGAGACAAAGTTCACAGTTCCTCCAGCTGTCCAGCATAATGGTACCCTTTGGGGTCATTTCTACATTGGCCTTCCTGGAAGCAATCTCGATCCTAAGCAGCCTGGATATGATACGTCCAAAGCCTACTACTTCACTTGGCCTCTAACACAATACCTTCCCAAAAAGAAGGTTGCGAAGACGCGAAACTTGCTAGAGGATTTCCCCAAGCATGAGGAGGAACCCGAAGAGGAGGAGCCCACTGGACCTATCATTGCCAACTACTATCATCCTAATGCCAGCTTGTCCTTCGTCCCCGATCTGGGTGTTAAGGATTTCGCCACGATGGCCCCTCAGATGCGACAATACTTGCGCCTTGAGGCTACTGGTGCTCGAGATGGCTCTGGTCAGCACGCCTGGTACTGTAAGTAGCAACGACTCATGATACGCCAATAGCATGGTAACTAACATTGATAGACCCTGTTCTGTTCGTCAACACTTTTTGGCAATTGACAAACCAGATGACCCTCCTCAACGACACCGTCAAGGAACTTCCCCTTCGTATTGATCTTGGTAACCTGGCTAGCTGGCAGTTCCAGCTCATGTCTACGCTTGAGACCAACTCCAAGGAGTCTGCTCGACAGGCAGCATTTGGTGGTTCACTTCCTGGTGGCGGTGACGGCACCGAGATCGAGATGATCAAGGAGGTGTTCCTCGACTCCAACCCAATCTTGCTCGGCGTTACCATTGTAGTCAGTATCTTGCACATGATTCTCGAGACTCTCGCGTTCGGGTCCGATATTGCCCACTACCGCAAGAAGAAGGACAACGTCGGTATCTCAGTCCGTTCAATTCTGGCCAATGTTTTCATGCAAACTGTCATCTTCCTGTACCTCCTCGACAATTCTCAGAACACTAGCTGGATGATTTTGGGATCTCAGGTCGTTGGTATCGTCATTGAGTTCTGGAAGATCACCACTGTTGTCAACGTTCGCATTCGCCCTGGTGGACCGGGATCTTTCCTCCCTTACACTATTGCATTCGAGGACAAGCAGAAGTTGACTGAGACTGAAGAGAAGACTAAGGAGTACGATGAGATTGCTTTCAAGTACATGTACATTGCTGGCATTCCACTGCTGATCGCATATGGCATTTACTCTCTCTACTACGATTCCCACAAGTCATGGTACTCATACATCATTACTACTTTGGTAGGATCTGTCTACGCTTACGGTTTCTTGATGATGGTTCCCTCGCTGTACATCAACTACCGACTGAAGAGTGTCGCCCACATGCCTGCCAAGGCCATGATGTACAAGTTTCTCAACACCTTCATCGACGATCTGTTTGCCTTTACCATCAAGATGCCTTTCTTGCACCGTTTGGCCACTCTTCGCGACGATGTTATCTTCTTCGTGTATCTTTACCAACGATGGGCTTACCGCATCGATTACAGCCGTGTCAACGAGTTTGGTCAGGGTGGAGAGGACGAGGCTGTTGACGACAAAGAGGCCAAGGAGAAGGCCAAGGACAAACTAATCGAGGACGTCAAGGCCGAAGCCAAGACCAGTAGCGCGGATACTGGCAAGGCCAAGAAGCGGAAGTGAGTTGCAGACGACAATACGAGCCGAGAAAAGGCCCTTGGGTTTAGACTGTCGGGTTTGCTTCGCAGTCATAACTTTGATATCTATGTTGTAGTTCTAGTCGGCCATTTTTAGTTGAATATCAGATACATAGAAATCAATACCATCTGTGTGCAACGAATAATTTTTCAGGACTCGTGTAATGAAACAATATGATTCATATGAGGTGAGTCATTGTGATTGTATTCATCCATGGCACAATCTTTGACAATATGATGATAAGCTTTCCTTGGCTCGAGTTGACTGATGGACCGGCTTGGTGTATGCCTCCTGATTCGTAGCCCTACGAATATACGAAGCTACGAATGATCGATTTGGATGATAGGACAGAGGAACACCCCGGTCTCTTGGTTCGGGACAGCCGAAAGGACGTTGCAACTTATGACCCACTAACGGGCGTCATAGCGGGTGACTTACAGGGGACCTCAGTGCTGTTCCTTATTCCGTCATTTTGCGGAGGAGCTCACCTCAGCTTTTTGATTCAGCGTGTGTATCAATGGAAGCTGGCTGTTTCAGACTTGGGGGGTCCAGTGCCCAGTACGAACCTCATTGTCCACGATTCGTACATAACCCACCGACCTTTAGGTAGTCATAACTAAGCAGCTAGAGACAACTCTCTTTTTAACCATATTTTCCTCCTTCTACATCCCCTGAAACTCTTCAATAGACGGTCTGAAGAACCAATCCTTGGAACCCCCGGTATTTTTGCCTGCACAGCCTCGTCTTCACGAGGGTCACTTTGACAATAACGGAAAGGACCCTGAACAGAAGTGCTACAAACATTACGTACCTACCAATTGCTCAGCCTCACCTCATGCCGTCGGTTGCTTGGTTACATGAATACAGCCAAGTAAATAAATAGCACAGCCGAACGCTCCCGTCCTGTGCGCCCTGTCTTGGAGCTCTTGTTACCTCTATCGTCACGTCGTCAAGCTTCCTTCAATAACCTCCCGTTCTCTCGAGCCGGGGGAGTCCGGTTCGAGCCGACAAAACCTCATGCGCCGCCCCCAATCGCATCAGTCCCTCGCCCCGCGACGACGCCGGTGATTGACATCTTTCTACCACTTCGAATTCATTGCTTTTTCTACTACGGATCATACCCTTCTACGAGACTTTGAGCTTACGTTATCCTCCCTCGGCGCAACCCCGCTCCCTCTCAAGACTTGGGAGAAATCGCAAACCTTATCCTCGACACCGAATCATGAGCAGCTCTGACTCGGTCGGGTCATTGCTTGCGGCCATTGCGACTCTTTTATCCCAGGGATTGCGGATCCTCAATTTGGCCGACAAGAGCCATTGGGGACCGGACGAGCACGAGCAAGTACACGCCTTTGCTTCTGCGTTGGACGAAGCCAAGAAGGACTTTCAAGAATTGTCCCCTTTGGTTAATGGACAGATATACTACGAAACCGACCGAAAACGTACGTGTTCTCCGATGCAGGCATTCCCGTTGACTTCGGGCTCCTACAATGTTGAGTGATGGATCTGTTTACTGACTTACTGGCCAGATGAGTCCATCGAAGAGTTGAGAGCTCTCAAAGCTCAATTTACAGCGCATATAGAACAGATACGAGATTGGAGTCGCTCAGGCGGCCCAATCAACCCAATATGGGTCCGCGAAACACATACTTTACAGCGAAAATTACACAGAGCACAATGCCGAGCAGCACGTCGAATTTATAGCTCGGAAAAAGAAGGATCGACAAGGTGTTTGGGGGCTTTCCTCGTCTACCGACAACAGCGACAATGGACGTTAAATAAGACCGTGCCAGACGAGGCTGAGTATTCGAGAAGATATCGAGAGGAGCTACGCTTATGCAATACTATTGGGTCGTTTAAGCGATTTGGCGATCGAGATATTGCTTTCGTTTGCGACTATTGTGATGGTCACATTGTATGGGAGGATATTGAGAATATGCCCTCGATACGGACGTTCCAAGAAGCCGCCGCGTCTCCAATATTGACACTATCACCAACAATCGATAACCCTCACTGGCAAGCAACAGCGTTCACGTTGTCTGGACATCAAGAGAAGCAGGTTGTATTTGCCCCAGTAGCCATCGCAAATCATATGGCACCACAGCCTCGGGATTGGCAGGCCGGCTTACTGTGTCCGTATTGCGAAGTGGAATCAACAGAACCTCAAGAGCAGTATGATGACGAGGATGCATATCGACCAGATTTGGGCTACGAAGACATGGAGGCGTTTCAGGAACATCTTGAATGGCAACATACAGTTACGGCGCCAACGTCTCAAGCACAGGCGGCTTCAGATAATTGCATGGTGATGTAGTTGAGAGTAAACGGTCGATTTTGGAACTTGTTAACAAAAATATGGTGGTTTCTTGATGATTTTGGGTAGAGCAGATGGCATCTGGAGTTTGGAGTCTCATACGGTATGACCTAGGTGAGAAAGCATGGTTTAGGAGCAGCATGGAGGTTATGATTTAGCAAGAATTGCCAAAGCCAGCATGGATAGACGAATTAACTTAGTCATAAATGATCATATAAGTACACAGCCCAGCAGCATTCCCTCTTGATATAAGGACACTGCTTGGGTCTCATATACCCCTGAAACAGCGAATTGTAGCTCTCAAATTGCACACCCCCAGAGTAAAGTACAAGTGGCCAGACTTAGGTATTAGATGTATAAACAGAAACAGCTCGCTTGTATTTCTTAAAAGAACCGCCAATACAGGAAAAAGATGATGATGAACCCAAGAGCCGCAAAGGGCCCGTACTGCTTAATTAGCAGTTCCCAGTTGATTCGCACAGCGGCGCGCCTATACTTTTTGCTGTCATCACGCAGCCTCGAGCTGATCTCTCCCATGCGCTCCAGACTATCTCCACGGTAGAGCAAATCCTCAATGTTCTTGGTCATTACCTTTGTCACATCGCGCAGCTCATCGTTGAGTTTATCGAGGTTAGCCGAGGCTCGGGAATCAGCGTAGGTGGTCTTTGTCTTCGAAATGAAGGTGTCAAACTCCATGAAAGCGTAGGGTCGCAGAGCAGGCGAGTGGACTTGAGATGCTGGGTAGGTGGTTGTGAACTCGCGCGCGAGGTCGGCTAGGTAGGTAAAGGCAAGCTTTCGAGGGTACGAGGGAGCGCAGATGGCGAGGAAGACGATGTCTGAGTCGATGAGGTAGTGCAGCGTATGGTTGGGGGTCTCGATGGAGGCCTGTGACTCGGAGTTGCGTGTGAGCTTGCGGAGGACTTGGCGCACGTTCTGCTTGGTCTCTGCGAGGGTGGACTCGGCCTGTTGAGAGGGTTCGTAAGCATCAAGTCGCGATAAAGCTGAGTTGTGGAAAGTACCTGTTCATCATCGACTGAGGCACAGAGCATGAGGCCTTGTAGTGTGTTAGTATATATATTTGGTACTAGAGAGGCTACAACGTACCATCAAGCCTTGATATTTGCGTAGAGTAGATCATTGTGGTGGTTTGTGGTTAAAGTGCTGGGTAGTAGGGGAAAGTTGCGCCGGTCTAGAAGTGGTTTGTTTCTTTGGCTTGAAGACTTTCAGCTACCACTACGTGTCAAGAAAGACAGGCGATAGAGGGATGACGTCGAAGGGGTACGAGGCTGAGCCACGCCAAGAATGATCAAATACAGTTTCGACGATCGGCCTGAGTCTCTTATAGAAGATTATCTCAGCTTCTGGGTTGCAATAATGTAGTTTGATCGTTTTGGCTCTTGGAGGATCTGTATGTATGATCGATGGTCAGTGGAGCTGGCGCATGGCATAGGGAGCTCCCGTGCTGATAAGATAACGAACCAACTTGTCATTCCAGTTCAAGATGGTAATTTGTGATGAAATTCAGCATTCAAATATTCTTGTGCTTCATCAAGAAATACTTATTCTGGAGTATGTTTGCAAAGCAAGGTCTATACTGACTGGCTATGCCAAACATCCCTGCTATCAATCTGTAATTGATATACCTAGGCTCTATAACTTGAAGGTCATTTACGAGGGCCTCAGTCAGTCATCATGACTCTACAACAGCAAAGGTCAAAGGTCATAATGCGTCAATTCTATATGATAGAAGTCGTTTCTCGTCTCTATATCTCATCCTCCTCATCGTCAAAGTCATCCTCTCTACCCATTTCGTAAAGAATTCTTCCTCCTTCTCCCGCACCAATGTCCGTTTGCGCATCAAAGTATGGCAACACAATACCCTCTCGATCCTTCCGTTGCTTCTCTGTGAGCCCCAGATTGAATGTACTCTCGGGTTCCTCCTCTCCTTCGCCGGTCTCTCCACTATTCGTTGGTGCTGCGAACATTGGGTGATCTGTAAGCAAGCACACCTTGCCGGGTTGAGGCGCTGTAACCAAACCCTTGGAGCTGAGAATAAACTTTTCTGAAACAGTTCTTCCACTTCGTCGTCGTAGTTCCATATTAATAACAACACCATTGCTGTCCTCGTTCCGATCTTTGCCCTTCTCTCCAAGACCGACGAGTACTCCCTCACGATCTTCGTTCAGACCCCACTCTGGCTCCTGAATGCTCCTGTTTCGAGCCTTCTGACGCTCAATTTCTTGGTAAAGACTGGATAGCCTCAGGATTGCAGTAGCGAGGTGGCATAGTACAGTGAAAGGATGAGGTTCATACTCGCTGAACGACCTTGGTAGTACTATGGGTACATCATCATGGTACGTGGCAACGATAGAGACAGCTGGCGTGATGATGCTCGAGAGAAAGCTTGCCAGGGACTGAGGAGCGGCAGATGCTAAGGCGTTTAGTGAGTCGACAATCACAACCGCCCCTTGAGATAGTTAGTAACGAGATGGCCTCCTCAGATCACGACTCTGTTGGGCTTACTTTGAGTGGGCTTTCCCTTGTCCAAAAGAGGGTTGAAAGCAGGATAATGATTCAGCAAGTCTTTGCGCACAGTCTGAAGATCTCTGCCCGCAGCTTTTATGAAAACATCTGCATCTTGTGGTTTCTTCAGTGTTACCAGCGACAGGAAGATAACCTGTGTCTTTGCAATCTGTATTTTCCAAGTTAGTCATACTGGCTCTCATGTTTTAGGGGACTTTTAATTTAATACCTTTGCTCTCGACACAAATTCGCCAAGAACTGGTCGCGCAGGTTGTTCGAGATTGTCTATCACGAGAGTAAGAGGACTTGCGCCGTCACGAAGGTTGAGGAGTTTCTGTAAGAGCAGCAGACTGTGCGATCGAGCATGGACATTCGAGGTCGGTACCATCGTATGTTAGGGCACGCCTGAGGCCTGTATAAGCGCTATACCTGTGATTTGTGGTCACGATGAATAATACGGTGAACTTGTCCGTTCTGCTAAAATGGCGAATATATCTTTGTTTTAAGGCTGAGAAGATGAAATATTCTAATCAGCGCCTGGATCTGGTTTGTGGTGGGTGTTGCTAAAATTCAGTGGGTCATCCGTCTAAGGTATCTATCTGCCACTCCATCTCCCGCTTTCATGATGGACACTAACTTAGTACCTAGGTACTCAGGGATCAAGGGGACTTGCTTGGAAGACTACCATTTCATGACCTCAGTTCACGGATACATCATGTTCAAGTGTAGAAACCGAACTGCTAGGCAGCAGGTGCTCTCTGATGCCGAGTGCTCATCATAGGTCAAGTAAAATTATGCTCCAAAAGTCTCTGGACGCTGCCCCGCCAACAGACAACCCACCAGATAAAATCAGACTGACCCTCAATTGCAAATACAGCCAAAACTTCAATAATTCTTGTCAGAAATGGATGGAATTTTGTCCATCTTATGCGCAAAGCGCCAAAGAAACCATGAATTCACAGACACGGTTAAGGCTCTTATTATGCAGGCTGTAGAGGGCGGGAAGTCTTACCGGGCTGTTGCAAAAGAGGCAAGATGTTTGCTACAAACAATTGCGAATATTATTCAACGCTGGAAAACTCTACGAACTCTGGAAAATAAACCAAGATCTAGATGTCCCTGAAAACTTACATTTTAGCAGATTCAGTACATATTAGTTTCATTAAAACGTGACCGGCAGATAACATATAAAAAGCTGGTTAACTTTCTAGGTAGCAACGTCTCACGAACAACGATACGCCGAGTTATACGCCTTTATTACGGTTGCAAATGGAGGGCTATGCAGAGAATACTACTATCTAAAGAAACCGCAGCTTAGCGGCTTTCTTAGTATCAAGCTTAGAGGGAAGATATTAAAGAATTGTTAGAGGTATATTAATTTAAAGTTCGCAGATAGATAGCGCTTAGGAATCTTTCACTTAACTAATAATACCTTTAGACTATTTTCAGCGATGAATTGTCAGTTTAATTGCAACCTAATTATAAACGAGGTTAGATCTTCCGTAAACCTCACAAGAAGTTCATGAAAGAATTAGTTAATGTAACAGTTCATGGAAAGTCACGATTATCTATCATGGTTTAGGGAGCGATCTAGAGAGGCAGGAAATCTGACCTTATAATCATGATCCGCGATCAGACTGCGAGAAGAAAAGGATATACTTCTTGGAGTTATCAACAGGCTTTAGAAGAAGGTCTTCTTCCTATTTACGAAGGTTTTCGTCAATTTCAGCAAGATAACGCCCGTATTCACACCTCAGAGTCTACGACGAACTGGCTGTTAGAAAACGGAATTTCCTGGATTAACTGGCCTGCTTACAGCCCTGATTTGAACCCAATTGAGCACATTTAGAAACAATTGAAGTTGAACATCAAAAAGATGTTTCCTCAATTAGATCTCTTGAAAAACAACGAAGTTGATAGAGCAAAGTTGATAAAATGTATCAAGTTGGCGTAGGAAGCAATAACACCAGTGCAGATTAACTGCCTGATTGACTCACTTCCCTGACGACTTAACGCCTGCATTCGCGCCCAGGGATGGTATACAAAATATTAATGAGAAAAATCAGAGCTTCAAAACGGTATACTTTTTATATTTGCTGGATTTAATTTGGAATAATTGTAAATAAGTGAAGTTATCTCTGTTGAATGGATTGAGTTGCTACAGGGTGGGGTGTCCAGAGACTTTTGGAGCATAATTTTAAAAATAACGGTTGGTTTATGCAGAAAGAGAGCGTAGAGAGATTACGACGCAGCTTATCCTTTTAGGTATTTGGGACTGTGCTGCGTGCTGTGACGCCAGGTCCCACCTTGGGAGAGCCAAATGCCACAAACACCCTTATTAGTCTATAGGTAGGTAACTATAACCTCAAGCAAGCCATGATAATATAGTCAAAATAAAAGTAAACTTCCCGTGTCAAATTGTGGCGTAGTTCTATCATGGATGAATGATAGCGCCCCAATTTCATTGCTTCGCTCTTTACCCGCAGATTCTATCCTCAAGCAAGCTCATCCCTTGTATCGTCACCATCAATCTCCATCATGGAGCTTTTTCGCTGTGCAGCGGCCACAGCTATAGGTCCCTCAAGCGCCGGGTCACATCTTTGAAGTTCGTCAACCTCAGAGTCAATGTCGGGGTCGTCTTTCGTCTCTGCAGTGCTGTTCTTCATATCGATGTCCTCCTTCTTGTCGCTTTCATTCTTCACTGTCTCAGTGTCCTCCATTGTGACATCGCTTGTCTCCTTTGACACGGCAGGTCCTCGCTTTGTCTTGAGCTCTGGTGGTAGCTCGACATCCCATTCATCTCTGAACCGTTTGTCCAGAAATTCGTCGAAATCGCCCATCTTGCGTCTCTCATGAGCTGCCCACGCATGCGCTAGCCATTCGGGATCATGCCGGCCTTGGGCGATGTTTTCTGTGTAAGCAGCACAATCGTAGCGGAAACTGTCGTCGTTCATGAGTGATGCAAAATCTGGACAGGCATCCTCCGTGCCAGGATTTAGAATGTGCTGTGAGTCAGGGAACAGTGCCAGGATTTCCGCCTTCTCTTCTTTGTCAAGAATATCCCAGGCCATCGGATTCGACAGTATGCTCTGTTGTCGTTAGCGATCTTGCCAAGCTATAAAAGACGGAGTGCCTTACTCTGAGATCAGCTGAAGCTAGGGGCGATTGAGGATCCGTCAGAATGTTATCCGCGTTCCATTTCGACTTTCTCGGTACTTTTTTCACGAGTACCCTCCGCTTGCCTTTGGCCATCTTCTTAGAGGTCGTCGCTGGGGTATTTTCTCGACTATTGAGCGAAGTCGAAGGCGAATCCGGCGGCTGATCTGCCGTGGTCCGGGTATCATGATCCTCATGGTCAGGGGCTGAGGAGAGGGGAGACGATGGTAGTGCGTTCTTTTGTGCTTCATTTGATTCACCTCCATCTATGCTGACAGTTATAGTTCCTTCGTGTTTGTCGGCCATAGTTGTGAAACGGCAAAGATGCTAAGTTACAGCACAGACTGAGCTGAAAAACGGCAATGCTGGAGAAGAGACTTGGTACTTGCCGTTGGTCGATGAATGTAGCAGAATTACGAGAGCCCTACGAGCATTGATATTGAAAGAAAAGAAAAAATTACCTTTTATAAAAATTTGATTTGAAACACCTTCAAGTTGCCTCTTGGTGGTGGCCTTGAAGCTGATTCAAAGTGACATGGTAGAGGTCTAGGGTAAGCCGCTCTCAGCAGCTCCTGCGCTTTTGCGGTCCCAATGCATCAAGCTGACAAAGGCCATGACTGCTACACCAAAGCCATTTGCTATCAAGTTTGTTGTTAATTCATTCTCTTCTTTCACTTTATCTAAAAGAATCTGGCCGTTGCCGAGATGTTAGATTAACTTTATAGCTCCGTTTTCGGCAGTCAATCGTCATGTCAGCTCAGAACCCCCAAACTCTTGGGGTCAACCATCCCACGCTGCATCGAACCCCTCACTGATCAACACGGAAACCCGGCCATGTACTCACAGCTTTGTCCCCGCTATCGACGGATAAAAGCAAAAGACAGAGAATAAAATGCCCGGTCTTGGTGCCGTGGCCCGTAGGTAACATGAGCTGCGGGTAAGCTAACAGCTCAGTTTCAGTATATATCTCTTCTTCATCCTTTGCTCTATCTCTGCTACTCAATGAATCTTGGCAGTTAACTTCAAGTTACGCCACTTGATAAGACACAATGGCACCTAACCAACCCCTTTGTCTTGGATATAATGGGGTACATCCCTTTTCCAAGGTCGAGATTAAGGATCGTGCATCTGTTCAAGAGCTCCTTCGCACTGTGCTCGATCCTCTAGAGCCATTCTTCTCTCCCCAAAAAGCCCGTGTCAAGTGTCCCGGTGCAACTGCAGTCAGATTCGACCAGACTGCTTCAGAAGTCGAAGGAATATGCCGTCCACTCTGGGGCTTGGCCGCTTTACTGGCAGGCGGTGGTGATTACGAAGGCAAGGAATGGTGGATTCAGGGTATCAAGTCAGGGACTGATCCAGAGAACCCCGAATATTGGGGTTATCCTCAGGACAATGACCAAAGAATGGTTGAGATGTGTCCCCTAGGTAGGTCCTCCCATGCGAAGTCTCATCATGATGGGCAGCTGACGATTTGTTAGGCTGGGCATTGGCTGTTGTCCCCGAGTTTTGGAGCAGCCTTTCTGACAAGGAGAAGAGTAATGTTGAGACATGGCTAGGAAATTCAATCAATGAGAAGAAGTCAGCTCCCAACAATGTACCGATTATTCACTGGCTAATCATCTTGCAGTATGCCCAATACTAATTGGCTATGGTTCCGTGTATTTGCCAACCTGGGGCTAAAGAAGAACGGCGGCAAATTCTCCCAGGAAAGACTTGACAGTGACATTGAGCATCTCGAAACGTTTTATCGGGGAGGAGGCTGGTCTAACGATGGACCAGAAGGCATCCATCGTAAGTTTGAGATCGCAATCTCGTAGCTCTGACTGACACGCGCCAGAAATGGACTATTACTCGTCAAGTTTCGCAATTCAGCTACTTCAGCTATTGTACGCCAAATTAGCAGGGGAAGAGGACCCCAAGCAGGCAGAAGAATTCAAAAGGCGAGCACAAAAGGTCGCTCTGGACTTGATACATTACTTTGACGATGAAGGCAGAGCCATTCCTTACGGCCGGAGCGTAGGTTACCGGTTTGCCATGGTTTCTTTCTGGGGAGCGCTGGCCCATGCCGATGTTGAGTTGCCTGCACCGCTGACTTGGGGCATGGTGAAAGGAGTTGTATTTCGTCACTTGCGTTGGTGGCAGACCCAAGGTGATATTTGGACATCAAGCGGTACACTGTCAATTGGGTATTCTTACCCAAACATGTATGTAAGTATTGTTCCTCCCCGATTATGGTGTTGGCGACAACTAACGAAATTAGATGGCAGAGAACTATAACAGCCCCGGAAGCCCCGTAAGAGTCACATAGATTGACAGTTTATGACAAGTTTGCTAATGAGAACTCATAGTACTGGGCATGCCTAGCATTTATGTGCCTAGCAACACCAGAAGATCACCCTTTCTGGACATCGGACGAGGAGTCAACTAGTGGTGTAATCCCCAAGTTGAAAGCTCTGAACCAACCGGGTCATATCATGAGGTAGATATTACCTTATATGCACATTCATGTGATACTGACGTTAGTGCAGTTACCTTGGCGGCCACTGCATGCTTCTGTCGTCAGGACAAGCTTGCAGCTACCCAATGAAAGGAACCCATGCCAAATACGGCGGATTTGCTTACAGCAGTGCATACGGATATTCAGTACCCCCTGGTCTCTTTTCTCTAGAGCAGTATGCACTGGCATCGCAACTAGGCCTCTCGGATGATGGGGGCGAGTACTGGAAGACCCGAAGGCTTTGCGAGTATGCGGGGATTGAGGACCGTGAAGGCACCCCAGTTCTCGTCTCGATTTGGAAGCCTTTCCCAGATGTCACAATTCGCACTATCTTGATCCCTTCACAAGAAGGAACCCCCAACTGGCATCTTCGAGTTCATCACATCAAGAGTGGTCGTGAGGTCATGACGGCGGATGGCTCCTTTGCTATTTCCAATGTCAACTCAACCAACGGACGATATCTTGGGCCGTACGATGAAACAAAGCACGAGGGAACATCTCCTAAGATCATTGGAAATTACGATCTCAAGACACCCGATGGTTGGGCAAGCGGAAAGTCGGGGGCTTTTGCAGTATCGAAAGGCGCTGTCGGCATCAAAGCTCTAGAGCCGACGGAACAACGTCAGGCTATGCTGGTTAATGCGGATCCGAATTCGAACTTGATCGAGAGCAGGAGCACAATTCCAACTCTGCAACATACTATCAAAGCCGGTGAGTCAGTCTGGTATGTCTCTGCTATATATGCCAAGCCCTCGGGGGTTGGGGTGAACAAAGAAAGCTATCTCGATGGATGGGCCAAGACTCCTCCCATTCCTGGCTGGCTAGAGAAAGAGATGAATGCTTAACCCCAAATGTTAGGACAAGAGGTAAGCTTGATTGGAAGGAATTAGATGGAGGACACGGGATTTGAAAGATCCCATCAATCAAATCATCATATTATCTTCTCCTCATCTGAAGTCCTGCTCCCCGCTTCGTCTATGCCTGCTTTGCGGGGAGGGTCTGCAGCTCGTTCCAAATCTTGGCACAGAATGATTTCCGGAGTAGATTGATCGGTCTTGGAAGCTTGGCTGTTAAGGCTGAGGTGACCACATTCAGTCACTTCAACACGATATAACCTTACAGCCCGCAAGGGTCTCAAATGTTAGCGTGAGACTTTTAGCTCTATAACCCTATAGTATATAACCCCTTATTAGATCATTTTAAAAAAAGTATTTTATAGTTTTAACCCAGTAATAACTAATAAATAGAATCTAGGTATTCTAATAAGCTATAGAAGTATTAATAATAAAGTCTCTAGCTAGATTAAAGTCTTAATAAACTTAATTAATAAGGTTACCTTTAGGCTATAGTATCTTAAGTAACTCTAATTATAATAAATATATTACCTAACTAGCTAAAAAGCTTTAAAAAGCCTAGTTAAGTCTATAACTTCTTTATAACTTTAACTTTTTCTAATCTATTTATCCTTTAAAGATACTTATCTTAATAATTATAAAATTATTAAGAAACTAATTAAACCTATATTATCTATAAGTTCTTTACCTTAACTACTTTATTTAATTAATAATATTAACCTTAATTATAATTAAGATATTAAACTTAAATAACTAATAATTAATAACTATTAATTAATTAAATATATAAATATTACCTTTACTTAGCTATAATCTAGAAATTAGTAATAAGAAGATTATAAATCTTATTAAAGGTATAACTCTTAGTACTAAGACCTAGGTATAAAAGCTAGTAAGAAAAGCATTTATAATTATTTATAATTATTAAATAGATATCTAGTTACTTAACTTAATTATCTTTAAGTATAAGATACTCTACTACCTAGATTCTAATTCTAGCCCTATTTAAAAATAATATTAAATTAAAATACTATTTCTAAGAATTAAGCAGTAATATACTAATACTTTAAGTCTAATAATAAATAATTAAATTATTAACTTAAAAAGTAAGTATAGCCTATAGATTATAACTATTATTAATCTTATTTTTATTAAATTACTATTAATACTACTGTTTATTGCCTTAACATTAGTTATTATTTTATAAGATAAATATATTTAATTAAGTAAATTTTATTTAATTAATTATAGCCTTATTTTATCTACTAAAAGACTCTTTAACTTTTAAATATAAACTCTTTTTTATATATAGAATTTTTTTTATTTTATATAATTAACTTTATAGAATTTTCTAGGTAATTCTATTATATATAAACTTTAAATGCTATCTATAATAAAAGCTTATTTATAAGTTATTATAAATATATCTTATAAGTATAGTAATACTTTAAATCTAGAAGCTATATTTATCTTTTAATTTATAAAAGTATAAGTTCTTTATACTTAAAGTACTTAATTATTATACCTTCCTATTAAGCTACTTTTTATAGTAAAAGCTTTTAATTAAGTAGTAAAAGAGCTTACATTTAAAGATAATTAACTAAAGTAATTAATTATCTATTTACTAATTATAACTAATAGCTAATACCTATCTAGCTTTCCTTTATATTTTAAATTTAGCTTTAAGAGTTAAATTAGTTTAAAGGAAAGTAATATTAATACTATTAATTAGTTAGTTATTATAATAGCTAGTAAAAATAAGCTATAAATATTATTAATTAACTTCTACTAATTATATATTAAGTAAGTTTAATATCTTAACTATAATTAAGGTTAGTATTATTAATCTTATATAGTTAGGGTAGAGAACTTACATTTAATAGAGGCTTGGTTAGTTTCTTAACAATTTATTAAGATAAGTATCTTTAAGGATGGATTAGGAAAGGTTAAAGTCATAGAGAAGTTATAGACTCTATCAGTTAAGCTTTTTATAGCTTTTTAGCTAGTTAAGTAATATATTTATTATAATTAGAGTTACTTAAGATGCTATAGCCTAAAGGTAACCTTATTAATTAAGTTTATTAAGATTTTAGTCTAGCTAGAGACTTTATAGTTAATACTTTTATAGCTATTATTAGAATACCTAGGTTCTATTTATTAGTTATTACTAGGTTAAGGCTATAAAATTATTAATCTTATAATTATAATTTATATTAACCTTTAAGTAGGCTTTTTATAAGTAATATTTAAAGTTTATATATAATAGAATTACTTAGAAAATTCTATAAAGTTAATTATATAAGATAAAAAAAATTCTATATATAAGAAAGAGTTTATAACTAAAAGTTAAAGAGTTCTTTAATAGGTAAAATAAGGCTATAATTAATTAAATAGAATTTATTTAATTAAGTATATTTGCCTTATAAAATAATAACTAATGCTAAGGCAATAAACAGTAGTATTAACAGTAATTTAATAAAGTTAAAAAAAGTATATTACTAGTAAATTTACTAGTAATATACTTTTTTTAAAATAATTATATTATAATTTAATATAATTTTATTACTAAATTTAAAGCTATTTATAATACTATTTATAATAGCTTAATTATATTAACTTTTAACTTTATAACCTTATAATTATATTAAAATAGTAGCTATTTTGCCTATTTCTTTAATAATTATAAGCTTTAATATTTACTAAGACTTTTAGGAGGTTAAATTAAACTATAAAGATAGACTTTAATTTTAAATTAATTACTATAGTAAGCTTTAATAAGAACTAAGTAGCTTAAGCCTTAAGAGTTAATTAAAAAGTCTTTCTTATATATTACTTTATAAGAAGCTTAATGATACCAAATCACAGCTCGTAAGGCAAAGTGAAGGTATTCAGAAGGGTATATCGGGTTAATTCTGAGAGTGGGCCTTGGTGTTGTGAGATAAACACCAAGGACCGGATTAACTATAACCCGCTATTCAGGAGAGCTATAATTCTCACGCATTATACAGCCAGCCTCTAAAGAAACCTTCCAGTTATCCTTAACTATTCTATTATCATCTAATATATATATATTCTATATTAATTAATTCCCCTAATTAATCTTCTTTAGGATCTTCTTTATCTAACTGCTTCTTTATAGTCCTTTATTAGTAAATTGCTTAAGATGCTTCTTATAGAAGGACTTTATAAGCTCTTCTAATATATCTGCAGTCTTTACCTACTAATTGTATTTAAGACTCTATCCTTTCTATTAAATAAGAAATCCTTTAAAAGGAATAGTATTCCTTCTAAGGCATTATACCTATCTCTTAATAATAAAGTTAACTTTATAGTAATTCTTATTAATAGGTTCTCCTTCTATAGGCCTAAGCTATTTATTAATAAGGTTATTAGTATATACTAGAAGAAGATGCTTTACTAAGATAACTAGATAGATCTTCTACTAATCTAGAAGCTCTAATTTATAGGCTAGATTATTAATAACTTATTTAATATAAAAGGGACTAGTTTATTGCTATAACTATTTCTTTAATAGCTTTCCTAGGAGATTGTAGCCTTTATAAAGTTATAGATAGATGCAATTACCTTCTTTTAATATAATAGAATAATGCTTATTATTATACTAATGTTTTCCTTTTATTGCAGTAAAATCTATAGCTAGTTAAGCTTCCTTGTAAATAACTTCTTAGAGATAGAGAAGATTTATAATATCCTCTATAGAGGTAATAAGATTAAAAGCGCTTATTAGCTTAAACCTATAAAGGAATTTATATATGCTTATCTTAGTTCTAGCATTATATGCTCTATTTAGATTCTATTAAAGTGTTAAAAGAATATAAGACTAATCTGCTAAAGGATTCTTAATATAGTAAAAGCATAAAGCAATCTTAACAGTCTAGTTTCTTCTTTTAGATAGACTATTAACTTTTAGATAGTATATTATAGTTATAGTAAGTCTATACTTAAATTTACTCTATAGCTTTTACTAGAATAGTAAAGTAAACTTTCTATTGCAATTTAAGATAATAACCTTAAGAATTCCCTAATCTGCTATTAATAGCATCTATACTAAGGTAATAGCCTAGTCTTTAGCGCTATATATTAAGTATCCAGGGATTAGAAGATAATACTTACTTGCTGCGCAAGTTACTATTATAAGCTAATTAAAGAGATTAAATCCTTTAATTGCCTATAGGCTTCTAACTGATAAGATAGAGGGAAGATTAGTAATAAAGTTAATTGTAATAGTATACATAGGAGTAATAGGGAGACATATTAGCATATAGTTGCTAATTCTTTATTATCAGTCTATCTATCCTAGATAATATATCTTGCAACTATAAATGTATTTTTAGATTCTTGCAGTAAGATTATATATTAAGAGTCCTAACAATTCCCTTATTATCCTTTTAATCTTAAGATAATTCTAGTCCTTATATACTATCTTTAGGATTTTATTAATTATAGAGTGTAAAATACATAAGCAAAGATATCTATTAGTTTATTTATAATATAGAAGTCTATCCTTTAGAGCAAAAGGCATACTATGCTTTAAAGCAGATACTGCATCCTTGCTATTTAATTAATTAGCATTAACTGCTTTACCCTTAGATTTAAGAATTATCTTAAAAATAGGTAGATACTTTATATTATTAAGATACCCCTAGATAAACCTATCCTTTATCTCTTTAGATATAAGTAACTTTATGCCTATATATACATTATTAAGTGCAGTGTAATTAGAGTAAAGTCTATAAGTATTGCTATTAGTCTCTAAAGCCTCTAAGTAACTGAAGGCATTAAGAATAAAGTTCTTCTTTCTAGGAATATAAAAAACATATAGCTTATACTCTAAAAGATAAATTAAGGCATTAATAAGTCTTCTATTAGTATAATTAGTACTTATTATATCTAAAGTTATTTTCTTAATAATTTATTTTATTACTAAGTAATCTATAAATATAGTAAGAGATCCTTTAAAGGATTTAATATATGCTTTTAGTCTCTTTATTGCCTAGATTAGTACTACTATCTCTAGCTCTATTAGTCTATATCTTATCTCTATTGCTATTAATATCTTACTAATAAAACAGATAGGTATAATAATATTAGAGGGAATATAAGTACCCTCCTTCTAGATATATCTATTCTTTATATAATATAAAACCGCTTTAAAGCCTTACTAAATGCTAGTATTAAGTTAAAGAAAGAGATGCTTCTTTAGATTAAGATAAACTAAACCCTTCCTAGAGGCAATTTGCTCTTATATGATCTAAAAGGCAATCTTCTCTGCTAGTATAGGATTATAATATATTATCTTTATATATAACTTTCTCTTTCCTTTATTGCTATTAATAATCTTATTATTCTTTCTTCTCTTAGCTAAGAGGGTAACTTTACACTTCTATAATAGCTTTATAATCTTAGCATAGTATAGAATAAGATATTAAATATACCTAGTTGCTTTAATATATTATTTAAGAGCTATAAGCTGTTATAGAAACTCTAGCTTAGTAAAGGTAGTAACTCTCTCTGCTATTATTAACAATCTAAGAGCATTAATGTAAAATCCTAATACTTAGGCACTTAGATAGCCTATCTAGCTCTTTATTAGAGAGATAGATAAGTTCTTAGAGATAAAGAGTCTAAAGAGCATATCTATATACTAAGTATGCTTCTTAGTAGACTTAAAGAAGATTATAATATTATTAATAAAGGCGTAATAAAAGCTATAATATAAATGTAAAAGTCTATCTATATACTATTAAGTATATGCAAAAGAGTTATAAAAGCCTATAGGAGTAACTGTAAATCTCTTTAGTTCTCTATAACTTATAATTATAAACCTATCTTAATATTCTAGTATAACTTTAAATTAAAAGAAGAAGAAAGATATATTAATTGCTAAGATGTAAGTTACGCCTTGCAGGGCTGCAATAATATCTTCCTATCTAGGTAATAGATAGCTATTAGGAATTATAACTTTATTTAAGGCTCTTAGATTAATTATAGCTTAACCCTTAGGTTTTCTATTAACTATTCTCTAGATAATAAAGACTAAAGCTATAAATGGCATTAGCTTAGTTACCTACTCTATTTATTTCTAATTATATAGCTTATTAAAGATCTAATTAATAAGGTTTTAATCTTTTAGCTTACAAGTATATAGTTATTAAGCAACTCTCTGCTTATACTAATTATTAATTAGAGGTATAGTTATTAATTTACCTTCTAGAATATAAATAAGACCTAAGTCTATCTATAGAGTAGTATACTTAGTATATAGATCTTAAGCCTACTTTGCAAATCTAGAGCTATTATTATAGATATGAATTCTCTCCTAAGTCTTAATCTTAGGGAGATTTAGTTATCTCTAAATATATACTTAATATAGCACTTAAGGCGATTTTAGAATTAACTTATAGATAACTATCTTAAGTTCTCTATTAATAGAGGAGATAAGGGCTAGCTTATCTAGGACTGATAATTCTAACTCTAGAAGCTCCCTAACTGTTAAAAGAAGCTGCTTCTTTTTGTTCCTTTTCTGCTGTTTATATAGCAGCTTAGAGTCTTTAATATCTTCTAGAATCGCGCTTCTTATATCTTATATTAGGTTTATAGCAGCGCCTATAAGGGTTGCTTCTAAGATAGATGTTAAGAGGCTATTTATAGCTTAAAGAATAAGTTCTCTAGCAGCAATGGCGCTGATTTTAGGAGTAAGATTAATATTAGATAAGATTGTAACTTATTCTATGCCTCCAGTAGTTCTATCTAACGCGCTAGAGGCTATCAGTCTAGCTATTGCTATTAAGGCTAGACTAGCAGCTTTCTATAAGCTAGAGAAGTATATCTATTCTTCCTTATATTCTTTAATATTTTCTAGCTTCTGCTTTCTCTAATAAGTAATATCTTTATTAGTATTATTAATAATTATAACTCCTAGAGTAGTGCTTAAGTTTATAAAGGCATTAGAGGCTTTATTAATATAGCCATTAAATATAAATGTTTTTCCTTTAGGGACTTCTTTCTAGGTTACTAGTATAAGATGTATCTATCTAGCAGGGACTATTATTAGCTAAGCTACTATTACTTATTAATTAACCTTCTAAAAGAGCTAAGAGATAGTAAAAGGAATAAAGAACTCCTCTAGACTAGTATAATGTAGATGTTTATTAGTTATTATAATATTAATGCTATATAGTGCTATCTATCTATTTCTAAGTAAAGCCTTAAGAGATAAAGATAGCATTCTATCCTAAATCTAGGCTTTATAGGTAAACTCTATATAGCTAGTATTTAATCTATTATAATAGATGCTATTAATGTAAAATGTAAATGTTGCTTACTTACTATATGGCTTTTCTACCTTATTATTAACTTCTTAAATAAAGATAGGCATTTTTTCCTTAATAGTATGCTAAAGTGTTTATAACTATTTCCTAGAGATAATTAGTTTTCTGCACCTAGTATTAGCATAGATAGAAGCTATCTTTCCTTCTAGAGAGCTTATAGCATTAAATTTAAGGTATATATAGTTACTATTAACCTTATAAACCTGCAGTTAATAGTAAATATATGCAGGAATATGTTCTATAGGCGCAATTATATTATTAACCTAAAGAGTAACCTCTTATATAGCTAACTTCTTAAAACATCTAGACTTTAGGTATCTATAAAGCTTATTATAAAATAGAAAATCTCTATAATAATAGATATAATGTTTAGACTTAGCAGGTACCTACTTACTTATTAACTGCATAAAGCTAATATAAGATCTTGCAGCTTTATGTTCCTATAGTATGGCCTAGCTAGGAAAGACTTAATGGTAGATGCTGCAGGGAAACTCTTATATAATATCTGCTAGCACTATGCTGCCTATTATATAGTTAAAGTATACTTATTAAGAAGATATCAATTAAGAGGAGCAAATACTCTTACTATTACTATTAGTATTAGCTCTATCTAACCTAAATTCATCCCCCTTATCTTCTAAGGTAGGATATTTCTATTTAAAATGAACTTTCTTCTTTTCCTTAACATTATAATAAATGTAATTGTTATTATATAAGCAAGAGTAGCAATCTTAGTTATTACTATAATAACAATTACCTAGTTTATTATTATTCTTCCTATCCTTTATATATAACTATAATAGTTAATTGCTATAGTATTAGTTATCTTGCCTTAATTAGTTATATTTATCTTATTACTTAGAGCTAGAGTGTTTATTGTAAGGGTATTAATTAAATTAACTACCCTTATCTCTGCTTAAGTAGCAATTAGATTTATATTAGTGCTTACTTCTATTGCCTTAATCCTAGTAATAATAGAAGTATTTAATTATAGTTTAATGTTACTTATACTGCTTAATAAATGCTATTAGTAATGTAGTTTTCTTAGGATATTTAAGGAAATATAAGATCTTAATATCTATCTAGTTAAATAGTATAAAGATAATAGTATAATCTTTATTATATTTAACTTGCTTAGCTAGACTAGCTTTTTATTAAGCCTATTAGGTAAGTGTAATACTATAAAGAATAAGCTTAGAAGTAAATTAAGTTTAATAAAGATCCTCTAGGATCTTTATATTAGGATACTTAAACTATTTAGTAAGCTTTTAACTAAATTTATTAATAGGAAGATTAAGAAATTAATTATAACTAGCTTTATTTAACTTAGATATTAGCTAGGTACTAGCTTTCCTAGTAAGCATTCTAATATAGTATTCTATAAGACTAAACTTACTAAAATGCTTAAATAAATAGAAATGCTTATAGAATATATATATATTAGTATAGATTATCTTACTTATACTAGTAGTAATAAGACCTTAATAATCTTTATTATTAGGATTATTAGAGTTAAAGATGCTAAGTATTTCCTTTTAAATCTTCTTGCTAATATTACTGCCTGTAGATTGCATAGTATTAATAGTAGTCTTATATTATTATTACACTATAAGATTATTATTAAATCCCTCTAATAGATTATCTTAAGGCGCTAGTAGTTTACCTAGCTATACCTCTAGGATCTCTGCAGAATGTAGATAATAAGCAGTAATTAATTTTGCTTAATTCTACTAATTAAATGCATAGACATTAAACCTTTACTGCACCTGCTCTTACTACCAGGGAAGATACTTAAGATATAAGAGCCTAGTATAAGGATACTTAATAAGCATATTTGCAATTATAGACTTAAAGACCTAGTAACTTAGTATCTATTGTATCTGCAAGGCTACATTACTATCTTAAATAGTAAATGCATTAAGAGCTTAAATAGGGCAATATTCCTCTATTATTTAATAGAAGTATACTCCCTATGCAAGTATAGATTCATTCTCTGCAATTTAATCTATAATATTATCTTCTTATTTTCTTAGATTATAAAGAATAGAGTATTAACTGGCTTATAGTTATAGTTGTAGTTATTAAGATAAAGAATTTAATTTATTATCCCTAGACTTATTATTATAATGCAGCTGAGGAGCTAATAGATAGATAGTATACTAATAACCTAGAGATTAAGGAGATACTAAATGCTAACTATTATTATAATTGTTAAGAGACTTATCTTGCTATTATTATTATATAGAATTAGATAGGCTGCTATATTGCTAGCTTGGTAGATTACCTATATTATCTCTGTAGTTAGATCATACTATTGTAGCAAAAATGCAGTTATAATAGCCTTAAAATGACTTTAGCATACAAGGTATAAAGGAGCAGTATTAAATAATATATTAATTAGGGGTATATAGTAGCTACATTAAAAGGTATATAACCTATAGTTATATTAATTACTTTAAGCAAGTAGAGATATAATATACCTTAATAGTAGTCTAATAGGATAGTAGCTCTTCTCTATTTAATAACTATAAGGGGTAGCTGCCTTATACTAAAGACTATACTGCTTAACTAAGCTATCTTATACCTCTTAACCTTAGTTTTATCTTAGTATATTACTTAGAGAGTCTTGCTTGTAAATGTTAGATAGCTAAAGGATTTATCCTACTTAGTTCCCTCTAGGGATTTCTACAACTAAGTAGTAGACCTAAGTAAATGCAGTTAGGGGGCCTCTTTTTTAGTAATATTAGTACTTTTAAATTAAAAATTAGTATAAAAAGGCTAATTATTTAAGAAAAAGTAAGGCTATTATAAGAGTAGGTTAACTTTATAAAAGAATACATTAATAGAGATAATTTCTACTTATATGTATTAGTAATTATATAAGGTAAAGCATACTTTTTTAGGTAAATGCTAAAAAAGCTAAAGATTATAGGTTTAAATTTAAATATAAGGTGTAAATTTTTGCCTTTTTGGCTTTTTGCTATAACATAATGTGCATACAAGGGCAGGGATTAAGGGTTACAGCGCATATACATAATAATAACTTCTTAATTAGTGCTTCTTAAGGGATTAAATAACTGCTAATTTTAGGTATAATTTATACTATTAAGAATGCTTTTAATAGTACTTATATAGGTAATAGTAATTAAGGTTATTAAGAGGTTAATAAATAGTACTAAAGGTAATAATAACCTTCTGCAGGCTTAGAGGTTGCTTAATAGTAGTTGTAGTGCTAATTATAGATAGTTAGGCACTATAGATCTTTTGTAATTGCTACTATTTAATACTAAATTATAGCTTGTAAGGCAAAGTAAAGGTATTTAGAAGGGTATATTGGGTCAATTCTGAGAGTGGGCCTTAGTGTTGTAAGATAAATACCAAGGACTAGATTAACTATAACCTGCTATTCGGGAGAGCTGTAATTCTTACGCATTACTTAATTAAGAAAATAAAAGTTAATTTAACTAATTTAAGAAATTATCTTATAATAATAAGATTAAAATATAAGCTTTAATTAACTTTTTAAGTCTTATAATAAAGGAAATTGCTATATAGACTTTATATATATATTAATAAGTCTAGTATACCTTAAAGACCCCTATTATGCCTTAGAAGTCTAAGCTAAAACCTTATTCTTACTAGTTATCTTCTTATTAGCTTAATTAATTTTAGGAATTTCTTAATAATAAGCTAGTAAACTAAGATATCTCTTAGCAGGACTTATAGTATTTTCTTCCCTATTTATATAAGCCTAGTCTTAATATAGTTAAGATTATAATATAGAATTTAAGCTATTATAAAACTATAAAGAAGAAATCTCCCTTAAATACTCTTACAGTTTATTAGAAATATATTTTTTTTTTTTTTTAAGTTTACATATTAGCCTTAAAAGGTATCTAAGCATCTCTAAAGTCTATTATAATTTAAATATTACTTGCCTCCTAGGTAGTAAAGCTTTATTAAGTTAATATTATTAAGTTAGCTGCCTTAATTACAGCCTAAACCTAACTGCACTTAAGCCAGCTAGAGAGCCTTGCTCTTCAGCTAGGCTAGATCTTCCTCTTGCAACCCACTTCAAACAATACTACGCTTCAATCGTCTAACACGCAGTAAGTCATCTAACCCGCCTTCCCTTCTAATTGCAGCCGCTAACAACATCACAGCTACACCGTTACGATGCCTATTGTTAGAAGAAGCCTACAGTTTGATCCTAACAAGCCTAATCCCAGCAAGCCTTATCTAATAGAAAGCCATAATATAATATATAAGATTAACTAAGCTATTATTAATAAAGAAGACTATAACTAACTATGCAATAAGGCGATAGAAGTTATATATATCTAGGAAGAAATGGATAATACTAGCTGCATAAGGCTAGCAGCCTTCAGTTGTAAGATCCTCTTGCTTATGCACTGCCTCTATAGGCAAGACCCTCCTATTAAGAAGGCTTTCCTTATTAAGGAGCTAAAGGAACTAAACAAGCTAAAAGGAAAGTTACTTAGAGGGATATATATATGCTATAAGGAGCTAGTATTTATTAATGCCCTTTGCAATGATATGTATAATAAGTGGTTTAAGGCTATCTGGGACCAGGTCTAGCAAGTACTGAAGAAGACTGAACTGCAGCTGCTATAACGCGAAATGGATAAGAGAGGGGTAATCGCGGGGTTTTGGAAGGAAAATGTATTGAGTTTTATATAGGTTCAGGCGCCTAAAGTCAAAGACCTGAAGTCATAATATCAGCGTTGGCGGCGATAGAGGGCAGAATTGATCACGCTATACAGCACGTGACCAGTCTACAATCATAAAGACCAGCCAAATATCAGTACACCATCAGTATAAACAGGGGTAGAAATATATTATAATATATTAGTATTTCCTTAAGAAATATCCTAAGCCTAATAACTAGTTATAATGCCTAATAGCCTTTTTTAATAAAATATTTATTATAACCTTTAACTGTAATCTTTACCTTATAATAATTTATAAGCTTAAAGATCTTAAAACCTTTAAAAGGCTTTTATATAAAGGTAATAGTAAGATATTTTAGTCCTTTATCTATAGCTTATATAAGGGATTAAGATTTATATACTCTTATAATATCTTAATAAGCTTAAAGTTATATTAATATTACTACCTTCTTTAGTTTAAGGCCTTTATTTAATAGCTATAATAGCTTAAATATAAGCAGCTAATCTTTATATAAAATAGCTTTTATATATATATAGTAATAATAATAATAATCTATTTAAAGGATTATAGCATTAAAGTCTTAAACTAAGCTCTATATAGCTTTAATTTTAACTCTATTAAAAATATCTAGGTACTATTAAAGCTTTAAATTAAAAGATATTATAAAGTTAAGAAATTAAATTTATAATAGCTTAAAAAGGCTATTTTAACTACTTAAAAAGCTTTATCTAAAGAAGAAGTTATTAAGGTCTTTAGAAGTATACCTAATTAACTAAAAGAATATATTATAAAAGGAGGCTATTAGACTAGCTACTAGATAATAAATAGATACTATTCCTCTTATATAAATCACCTGCAAATTATAAGTATAGAATCTCGCCACTAAGACCTGCTGATCGGTAGGCTTTTTACGGGTCTTATACTAAGCTAACATTTGAGACCCTTGTGGGCTGTAAAAGAAAGCTCCGCATTCGCCCATAGCTTAAGTTGCCTAGAGGCTAGACTCATGTGCGATCCCCGCCGGAGAGACTCAGTTCCACGTATCAGATCGTGAAGACGATCACAACTCTCTCCAACACCCATGTCATAAGCAATCGACTTCAGCCGGTGGACGCTCCAGATGGAGAGCTATCAGTGGATCCTCTCTCCACAACCCCAGGATTCACGCGGCAGTCTCTGTCACTCCCCCGCATGTTGGCGAGAATGATCAGAGACGCCCGCATGTGAGTTGTCATGGGCTCTGTGACATCTTGGATGAATCTACGGTGCCCCCAAAGTTCATCTGGAATTCCTCTCAGCGGCGTCTGGGCATTTCGCAACATTGGGGTACGTTGCTTTTTCCGCGCTTGATAGCGCAACCACTTTTCGACGACAGGTCAACGTCGATCCGTGGACTTTTTTATCCGCCGAGATCATTAGACTAAGCGAACCAATTTCATGCGCTTGTGGATATATGGTTATTCTATTGTCTCCGCTTTGAACTGGTATACTCACTATGTCGAGCCTCATTAACATATGGTGTTTTGAGTCTCTGGACGAGCATTGAAAGAGCTGGTAGGGTTATAGCTTGAGCGAGTGCTGGTAATATCTATGCGAAACAGGATATCGACAAGGGTTGTGGTTTCATTCGGATGTGAGTTTGCGTCGTCTGTCTTAGTCTGTGCCTCTAATTTGCACAAACTGGCAACGCATCAAACCCTCCTCAACAACCCGTGCAATTGACATGGGGAGTTTCTATCTTACACCAATAAGGCCGATGCGCCGATATTGGGGGTGAGAGTCGTCTTGATGTGACCCCAGACTTGGCTGCCACTGGTCGTTGGACGATCAGTTTCGGGTGGTGGTGGTCTGGAGTGTCTAGGGGAGCTTGATAGCTCGTGTCGACTACAACACTGGACCTCGAGCTTAGCCGGACGATCATTTAATATCCTGCGAGCTCCCCTCGAGATTCTGATTTCCTCTTCAGAGATCACACCACAATCAATTATTGGTGCCTTTCGACCTTCGAGCTTGCTTTTGAATATATTGACAGCTCCACATCTCGTTTCGACTCAAAATCCGGGGAAACAAGCTTAAATTTAAAGCATACCCTCTACTGTTCTTAGCTTGGAAGCCCACTCCCATCTCAACGATCCTCGGCTATCGCCACTCAACTACCCCCAACAGTTAGTTGTCTTGCAACACCGCAACCATGGGTCTCGCGGGCATCCTCAAGAAGGTCATTCGCAATGATGCGATGAAGACTGACCCCGAGGAGATTTACAACTGGCGTGTCTTCGCCATCGTCGCCGGCTCATGCTTCGGAGGCATGTTGTTCGGTTGGGACACTGGAGCTATCGGCGGTGTCCTCGCCATGAAGGCCACACAGGAGCGATTCAACTATACTCCCGAGGCCAAGGTTACACTTGACCAGAACATTGTCTCTACCCTCCAGGCTGGTTGCTTCGCTGCTTGTTTCTTCACTTCGTACTTGACTGAGAAGTATGGTCGACGATGGTGTCTGGTCGGAACCGGTATTGTCACCACTATCGGTGTTATTCTCCAGGCTGCCTCTACTGCTAATGGTTCTCTTCCCCTCATGTACGTTGGTCGTTTTTTTGGTGGTCTGGGTGTGGGAGCTGCTTCGTCCTTGGTACCCCTTTATGTGTCTGAATGTGCACCTCGAGCTATCCGTGGTGGTTTGACCTGTAAGTCCATTTTTCTTCTTCGCAAGTCTATGAGGGCTGTTACTAACTTTATATAGCTTTCTATCAGCTATTCATCGTTACTGGTGTCATGCTTTCGTTCTGGTAAGCTAGAGCTGTTGATATCGTTTTATGAAGCCAGCCTAACATAACATTAGGGTCAACTACGGTGCTCTCCTCCATCCCAAGGCTCCCACGGTCTACGCTCTGCCCCTAGCTCTCCAGGCTCTTCCTGCCGTGTAAGAATCGACGTTACGATACCAAAGAGTATAGACTGACCGGTTCTAGCCTGCTGATCACTTGCATGTTGCTGGCCCCTGAAAGGTAGGACATGCTGATTCCATATGAAAAAGGAAATATTCACTAACAATGAAAAGCCCTCGATGGTGTGCACGCAAGGATGACTGGGAACGTGCCAAGTCTATTCTCATCAACCTTCGCATGTAAGTCAATTTTGAACTGAAACAGACACCACAAAATAACATGGCTTCTTGTAGGCTTCCCGAGGACCACGAGTATGTCCAGGCTGAGCTTCAGGAGATGTCTGCTCAGCTTGAAGCTGAGAAGCGATTGACCGGCGACGCCTCTGCCTCAACTCTCTGGAAGGAACTTGTCACCATTCCCGGTAACCGAAAGCGAGCTATCATCTCTGTTCTGCTCATGATCTGTCAGCAAATGACAGGTGTTAACGCCGTCAACTACTACGCTCCTCAGATCTTCCAATCTCTCGGTATGACTGGTACAACCGTCTCGCTCTTTGCCACTGGTGTCTACGGTATCGTCAAGGTCTTGGGCTGTGCTGCTTTCCTCATCTTCTGTGCCGACTCCCTCGGTCGACGACGCAGTCTTCTGTGGACCAGTGCTGCTCAGGCTTTTACTATGTACATCATTGGTATTTACGGTCGTGTCGAGCCTCCTGTTGCTGGTCAAGGCATCTCTGCTTTTGGATACGTTGCCATTGTTTGCATTTACCTCTGGGCTGCTCTCTTCCAGTTCGGTTGGGGACCTTGCTGCTGGATTCTCGTCTCTGAGATCCCCACTGCCCGTCTTCGAGCCCTGAATGTCGCCATCGGTGCCGCTACTCAGTGGCTGTTCAACTTCATCATTGCCCGAACTGTCCTGACCATGCAAAAGACCATGGGACCTGCCGGCTACGTAAGTATTCTATACAATCGTCTTGACGAGTTTGAGATAGCTAATCAAAACTTGACAGGGTATGTTCTTCATGTTCGGTAGTTTCGATCTTATCATGGGTGTCTTTGTCTGGTTCTTCGTTCCCGAGACCAAGGGTCTCAGTCTGGAGCAGATGGACGAGCTCTTTGGCGTTGGCGACCTTCACAGCAAGCTCGGTGCCGAGGGCCCTGAAGGCGCCCGCACGCCCAGCATCCGGGAAGAAGTTGCCGACATCAAGAACACCAAGCACTAAGGTTAACGACAAGGTTTAATGAATCGGTGGACGCAGGGTTGCAAAATCGTTAGTAATTAGTAATAGTAATTACTAATTAGTAATTAGTAATAAAATTAGTAAATTAGTAATACTAATAGTAATACTAATTTCTATTTTTAAAAAGATATTAAGATTTATTTTTTTTAAATTTTTTTTATAAATTAAAATATAATTTATTATATAAAGTTAAAAAAAAGATTTTTTTAAGTAATAAATTAAAAAGATATAGCTATATAAAAAAAAGTATTTTTTAAAAGAATTATATATTTAAAATATTATTTTTAAAATAAATATATAAAAAGTTTATTTTTAAAGATATATATAATATATAATTTTATATAATATAAAATTAAAATTTATATTTTATAGCTTTAACCTAGTAATAACTAATAAATAAGATCTAGGTATTCTAATAAGCTATAAAAGTATTAATAATAAAGTCTCTAGCTAGACTAAAGTTTTAATAAACTTAATTAATAAGGTTACCTTTAAGCTGCAGTATCTTAAGTAACTCTAATTATAATAAATATATTACCTAACTAGCTAAAAAGCTTTAAAAAGCCTAATTAAATCTATAATTCCCTTATAACTTTAACCTTTTTTAATCTATCTATCTTTTAAAGTTATCTTAATAATTATAAAATTATTAAGAACTAACTAAGCCTAGGTTATTTATAAGTTCTTTACCTTAACTACTTTATTTAATTAATAATATTAACCTTAATTATAGTTAAAATATTAAACCTAAATAACTCCTAACTAGAAACCATTTACTAATAGTATATATAACCCTTTCTAGCTAGCTATAATAACTATTAAATAGTTTATAATAAAGATATTATATTTCTTTAGCAGATAGCTAATGCAGCTAGAAAAGAGCTATAAGAGGAAGCTAGGTAAGTATTAGCAATCAGCTATAGTCGTTAGACAGATAACCAGCTGCTTAGCCTAGTCATCTTCAAGTGCAATGTTCTCCGCTGCTTGCCTGAGAACTCTGACTGTAAGTGAGAGACTGTTATGGGCGGCATTTAGAGTTCATGTGCAATAGAATCGCCTGGAAAATTCTATAAAGTTAATTATATAGGATAAAAAAAATTCTATATATAAGAAAAGAGTTTTATTTAAAAGTTAAAAGAGTCCTTTAATAGGTAAAATAAGCTATAGTTAATTAAATAGAATTTACTTAATTAAGTATATTTACCCTATAAAATAATAACTAATGCTAAGATAATAAACAGTAGTATTAACAGTAATTTAATAAAGGCATTAAAATTTATTTTATAGCTTTAACTTAGTAATAACTAATAAATAGAACTTAGATATTTTAATAAGCTATAAAAGTATTAATAATAAAGTCTTTAGCTAGATTAAAGTCTTAATAAACTTAATTAATAAGGTTACCTTTAGGCTATAGTATCTTAAGTAACTCTAATTATAATAAATATATTACCTAATTAGCTAAAAAGCTTTAAAAAGCCTAATAACTAATAGGATCTATAACTTCCCTATAACTTTAACCTTTTTTAATTTATTTATTCTTAAAGTTATTTTAATAATTATAAAACTATTAAGAAACTAATTAAGCTTCTATTAAATGTAAGTTCTTTACCTTAATATAAAATTAATAATACTAACCTTAATTATAATTAAGATATTAAACTTACTTAATATATAACTAGTAAGTATTAATTAATTATATCTATAGTTTATTTTAACTAGCTATAACTATTTTTAAAATATCTATAATAGTAATATTATTACCTTATAAATAAATATATATTAAGAGATAAGAATTAAAGTAAAAAGAGAAACTAGTTAATTATTAATAATTAGCTATAATTAGTAAATAAATAATTAGTTATAAAAGCTAGTTATCTTTAAGTATAAGCTTTTTTACTACTTAATTAAAAGCTTTTACTATAAAAGGTAGCTTAATAGGGAAGTATAGAGGCTAAGTACCCTAAATATAATAGATCTATACCTTAGCAAGCTAAAGACTAAGTATAGCCTCTGGATCTCTAGCATTATTACGCTCGCGGGCATAGTTGCTGCTAATCTGTAAGTAGGCGTATTATAGGCAGCATTTAGAGTTTATATATAATAGAATTACCTAGAAAATTCTATAAAGTTAATTATATAAGATAAAAAAAATTCTATATATAAGAAAGAGTTTATAACTAAAAGTTAAAGAGTCTTTTAGTAGGTAAAATAAGACTATAGTTAATTAAATAGAATTTACCTAACTAAGCATATTTACCTTATAAAATAATAACTAATATTAAAGCAATAAACAGTAATATTAATAGTAATTTAATAAAGGCATTAAAATTTATATATTTATATTTATAATCTTTATAAAGATATAATTTAATTATATAAAAATAAATTTAAATTTAAATTTAAGTTTTAAAATATAATATAATAATTTTATTTTACTATTAATACTACTATTTATTACCTTAGCATTAGTTATCATTTTATAGAGTAAATATACTTAGTTAAGTAAATTCTATTTAATTAACTATAGCTTTATTTTACCTACTAAAGGACTCTTTAACTTTTAAATATAAATTCTTTCTTATATATAGAATTTTTTTTATCTTATATAATTAACTTTATAGAATTTTCTAGGTAATTCTATTATATATAAACTCTAAATACTACTTATAATAGTCTCCTAGCTATAAGTTAGTAGAAACTATTATTATAAGTATAATAATACTTATAATCTAGTATTTAAGTTAAAAAGTATTTCTTAATTTATAGAGATACTATTTAGCTTTACTTATAAATTAAGTATTTATTAAATGCTATATCTCTCCTTAAAGCTACTTATTATAATAAAAGTTCTTAAGTAAGTAATAAAGAATATTATACTTAAAGATAGCTAGGCTAAGTAGCTAATTGTTTATTTAACTATTATAGCTAATTACTTTTACTTATATAACTTCTTTTTATATTGCTTTATAGATTGCTTACTGCTAAAGGGCTATAATATCTCTATTATAGACCTTTTAGTAGTACTTATAGTAAGTAGAAAGAAGTTATATATACTATTAATAGATAGTAGTTACTAGCTACTAGTTACTTAGATTTAATATCTTAACTGTAATTAAGGTTAGCCTTATTAATTTAATATAGTTAGGGTAGAGAACTTGTAGATAAGCTTAGCTGGTTTCTTAATGATTTTATAATTGTTAAGATGAGTATCTTTAAGAGATAGATAGATTAGGAAAGGTTAAAGTTATAGGGGAGTTATAGACTCTATTAGTTACTTTTTATAGCTCTTTAACTAGTTAGGTAATATATTTATTATAATTAGAGTTACTTAAGATGCTATAGCTTAAAGGTAATCTTATTAATTAAGTTTATTAAGATTTTAATTTAGCTAAAGACTTTATAGTTAATACTTTTATAGCTATTATTAGAATACCTAGGTTCTATTTATTAGTTATTACTAGGTTAAAGCTATAAAAATAATAATTTTATTCAAAATCTATATAAAGGTTTAATTTAATAATAATATAAAAGTAAATTTTCTTTCTTTTAATATATAATATTTTTAAAGATATAATTAAGTTATATATATATAAAAAGAATTTAAATATAAAAATAGTTTTTAAAACAGAAAATAATTTTTTTTAAAAAATCTATATAAAGGTTTTTTTTTAATAATAATATAAAAGTAATTTTTTTTTTTTTTTTAATATATAGTATTTCTAACCCAAGTGTTAATTAGCTATATTTACCCTCAATTTATATTCCCTATACTGCACTGCATTACCTTGCAACCTAATCCAATCTATTACTAACCTGCTAAGCCAGCTTTAGTCTACTAATATTTACAGTTTTTCCCTTAACATTAAAACCTTCATTTTCTAATTTGCCTTTTTCCCCCTCTTTTCCCTCTTACTTCCTCTCCTTTATACTATAATAGCTCTTAATTCCTACAATATAATATTTATACTACTAAATTAATTACTATAACTATATATCTTAACTCTATAAACTATAGCTAGTATAGACTATTACTGCTACCTAATATAATGCTATTAATAAAGGCCTGCTATTACCTTAATAGGCATTAACCCTATTCTAGGTAATTTATTAAGTCTTTTAATACCTCTATCTAATCTATAATGTAGTTAATAAGGGCCTTATCTTTAGCTTTATCTTTAGCTTTATCTTTATTAATACTAAGTAGCTATACTTAGTAGCTAAAGATTATAAGATTAACTTACTATATTATTAATAGTTTATTAATATATAGTAGATATTCTCTTATAATTTTATAATACCTTAAAAAGAATTAAAGAACTAATATAATATTAAGCTTAAGGCTATAGATTTTTATTAGGTTACTAGATATATAGGCATTAACTGCCTTAACTAGATAGTTATAGCTAGATTAGCTATTATTAATGTTAATTACATAGCAGTATATCTTATAATAGATTTTAGAGTTCTTAGCCTATTTTAAGATAGTCTATTTAGATTAGAGCCTTAGTAATAATTGCCTTAACTAGGTAATAATAGAGAAGGCATTTAGCCTGCTAAGGCTAGGGGAAACATCTTTTTTATACTCATAGATTAAGGCCACTTATTCAGTTAGATTATAAGGTTCAAGGTAGTAGCGCCATATAACCTTAAGACTTAATTTTAAGGTTATTGTATTTTTTAGCATAGTATATAATGCCTTATATTATAATATGCTAAAAATAAGCATTATATTGTATTCTCTCATTATATGAGACCCTATTGGCTATACCTTGCGTATTGCTGCAGAGACATTTTAACTTTTCAATAGTATTTCTAAAGATATAGCTAAGTTATATAAATATAAAAAGAAATATAAATATAAGGATAATTTTTTAAAATATAATATAAAAATCTTATTAAAAATCTATATAAAGATCTATTTTAATAGTAATATAAAAGTAAAATTCTTTTTTTTTATATATAGTATTTCTAAAGATATAGCTGAGTTATATAAATATAAAAAGAAATATAAATATAAAGATAATTTTTAAAATATAATATAAAAATCTTATTAAAAATCTATATAAAGATTTATTTTAATAGTAATATAAAAGTGAAATTCTTTTTTTTTAATATATAATATTTTTAAAGATATAGCTTAGTTATATAAAAATAAAAAAATATAATAAAAGCTTATTATTTTAAATATATTAATAAATATTAATTAAAAAGAAAACTTATAATTATAATATTATTTAATTTAATCTGAGTTATAAATATCTAAGCTATTATCTATATCTATTAAAGTATTTAAATATATATTTTCTTCTATTTCTTCTATTTCTTTTTTATTTTCTTCTTCTTCTTCTTTAATTATATCCTAGCTTTTTAATAAAATAGACTTTTTAATAATATTAGGATTTAATTTATTTCTATTTTTAGTTATTATATTATTAGCTATACTAAATTGGGATTTAGAAGAACTAGAAGTTGCTGGAATAGCTAAATAATCTTTAAAAATTAAATATAAAATAGGAAATTTATTTTTATTAGCTTTATAATAATCTATTATAGGTATATTATATGGAATTCTTTCTTCCTGTAAATAGATATTAATTTCATTTATATTATTATTTATATTATTATTATTATTATTTATATAAAACTCCTTATTACTATTATATTCACTTTCTATACTAGTATTAAAGCTTAAAGTTATATTAATATCTGTATTAGTATTTATATTATTTTCTTTATATTTATTAAATACTTCTTTTAAATAATTAATACTTAAATCTATTATATTAATAGAAAATCCTAAATCTCTAAAAATTCCTGTTTTAAAATGTAGATTTAAAATAGTTATTAAGTAAATATCTTTTAATTTATTTATATTATTAGTATTTTTAATAGGATAATATTCTAATAATTTATTATAAGCTTCTTCTAAGCCCATAGTAAGAAAAGGATTATTATTATATTTATGTTTAAATTCTTTTAACTGATTTAATAATCTATTAATATAAGGAATTATATAAAATATAGTAGGATAATTATAAGCCTGTAATTTAATAGTAGGTTTTTTAAAAACATCTAAAATATCTTTAATTATAGTTAAATATTTCTATTTTATTTTTTTATAGCCTTAACCTAGTAATAACTAATAAATAGGACCTAGATATTCTAATAATAGCTATAAAAGTATTAACTATAAAGTCTCTAGTTAAACTAAAATCTTAATAAACTTAATTAATAAGATTACCTTTAGGCTATAGTATCTTAAGTAACTCTAATTATAATAAATATATTACCTAACTAGCTAAAGAGCTATAAAAAGCTTAACTAATAAGGTCTGTAACTCCCCTATGACTTTAACCTTTCCTAATCCATCCTTAAAGTCAGATGCAAGTTCTCTACCCTAACTACATAAAATTAATAACACTAACCTTAATTATAATTAAGATATTAAACTTACTTAATATATAATTAGTAAAGGTTAATTAATAATACTTATAGCTTATTTTTACTAGCTATTATAATAATTAATTAATTAATAGTATTAATATTACTTTTCTTTAAATTAATTTAACTTTTAAGGCTAAATTTAAGATATAAAGAGAAACTAGATAGATATTAGCTATTAGCTATAATTAGTAAATAGATAATTAATTACTTTAGTTAATTATCTTTAAATGTAAGCTCTTTTACTACTTAATTAAAAGCTTTTACTATTTTTTTTTTTTTTAAGTTTGCATATCAGCCTCGAAAGGTATCCAAGCATCTCCAAAGTCTATCATAATTTAAACATTACTTGCCTCCCAGGCGGCAAAGAAAAGCTTTTACTATAAAAAGTAGCTTAATAGGAAGGTATAATAATTAAGTACTTTAAGTATAAAGAACTTATACTTTTATAAATTAAAAGATAAATATAGCTTCTAGATTTAAAGTATTACTATACTTATAAGATATATTTATAATAACTTATAAATAAGCTTCTATTATAAGTAGCATTTAGAGTTTATATATAATAGAATTACCTAGAAAATTCTATAAAGTTAATTATATAAAATAAAAAAAATTCTATATATAAAAAAGAGTTTATATTTAAAAGTTAAAGAGTCTTTTAGTAGATAAAATAAGGCTATAATTAATTAAATAAAATTTACTTAATTAAGTATATTTATCTTATAAAATAATAACTAATGTTAAGGCAATAAACAGTAGTATTAACAGTAATTTAATAAAGATTTCCATTTTATAGTAGTTATATTAAAAGTATTTAAATTTAAATTATTTTTCTAATTAATAGGTAAATTACTAGCTAAATTTAATATATAATTAATTTTAGCTTTAAAATATAATATTCTATCTAGCATATTATAAGTAGAAAGCTACCTTGTTGAATTATCTTTAATTAGCTTTTTAAGACTTAAATTAGTATTATTTTTCAATTTATTTTCTTTAACTAATTTATTAAAGTTATTCTTTAAATAGTAATTATAAGTAAAAGCAGTAATTAAATTTCTTATAGTAATAGGTAAAGCTTTATATATATTATATAAATTTAAATTAATATTATTATCTTTTATTAAATTATTAATATTATTATTAAATTTATTAGTATTATTAATAGTAAAAAAGGTATAATATAATAAATTATTAGTTATTAAATTTAAGACATAGGTAAAATATCTTATATCTATTATATTTATATTATATTTATTATAATAATTCTCTTTAATTATATCTATTAAAGAAGAGATAGTAAAGGCATTATCTCTAGTAATAGCTAATATATTTTTTCTTATATTATAGTCTTTTAATAAATTATTAAAATAAGTAAATAAAATATTACTATTATAAGAAATAGAAGAATTTAAAACCTTAAAGCCTATTAAGTAACTTTTTAATATAAATTTATTATTATAAAAATGTATAGTTATTCCTAAATAATTATTATTATTACTAGATTTCTACTTATTTAAAGTTAAAGAGAATTTACTATTATTATTATTTAAAATAGCTTTAAGTTTATTAAATTCTATTATATAAAAAGAATTTAAAAATTCCACTATATTATCTCTATTTATAATAGGTAAATTATCTTTTATATATTTTAAAAGATTTTTAAAAGAAAGACTATTAACTATATTAAAAGGTAAATTATTAAAAATTAAAAATCTTAAAATTAATTCTTTATATTCTTCTATACTAAAGGAAATAAAACTTCTTTTCTTTCTTATAGGGGTATTTAAATATATATCTAAAGTATTATTATTATTTATATTATTTATATTATTATTATTATCTTTAGTATTACTATTATTATTTTTATTTTTAATTTCTAAATATATTTTATTATGTTTATGCTTAGAATGAGAAGTAAAATTACTAGAATTAATAGGCTATTTAACTATTCTATTATATTTACATAAATTACACTGTAATTTAACTTCTTTATAATTCTTTTCTTTATTATAAGGTAATAATTCCCTATTAAATAATCTATATTTAAATATAAAAGTACTATTTTCTAAAGAAGGAAGTATAAAGTTTTCTAGTTTATTATCTATTTTATATTATATATATAAAGTTTTTTTTTATATTTTTAAAAGCTTAATATAAAGATTATAATAAAAAAAAATAATAGCTTTTTTTAAGCTTTTATATAGTATAATAAATAAAAAAAATAGTAGTTTTTTTTTAAAGATTTTTAAGATTTTATATAGTTTAATAAATAAAAGAACTAGTAGTATTTTTTAAAGATTTTTTAGCTTTTATATAATTTAATAAATAAAAGAAATAGTAGTATTTTTTTAAAGATTTTTAAGCTTTTATATAATATATAAAAAAAATAATAGATTTTTATAATATAAAAAGTAAGTATAATAGTTAAATATAGTATATAGTTGTTAAACAGCTTATATAATATAGTAAAGTAAGTTATTATATAGTAAAAAGAAAAGAAAAGAAGGAAATCTTAACCTTTAAATAGAAAATAAACTTATTTCTTTTAATTTCTTTTAATTTCTATAGCTTATAAATCTTATATTAATAATCTTATATATTAATAATATAATATACTAAAAATATCTTTATTAAATTACTATTAATACTACTGTTTATTGCCTTAGCATTAGTTATTATTTTATAAAGTAAATATACTTAATTAAGTAAATTCTATTTAATTAATTATAGCCTTATTTTACCTGCTAAAGGACTCTTTAACTTTTAGTTATAAACTCTTTCTTATATATAGAATTTTTTTTATTTTATATAATTAACTTTATAGAATTTTCTAGGTAATTCTATTATATATAAACTTTAAATATTACTTATAGAAAGCCTACCTAAAAGTTAATGTAGATTATAGTTATAAGATTAATAATAGTTATAATTTATAGGCTATACTTACTCTTTAAGTTAATAATCTAATTATCTATTATTAAACTTAAGGTATTAGTATATTATTATTTAATTCTTAAGAATAGCATTTTAATTTAGTATTATCTTTAAATAAGATTAGAATTAAGGTTTAGGTAGTAGAGTATCTTATATTTAAAGATAATTAAATTAAATAATTAAATATCTATTTAATAATTATAAGTAATTATAAATGCTTTCCTTACTAGCTTTTATACCTAGGTCTTAGTGCTAGAGGTTATATCTTTAATAAGGTTTATAATTTCCTTATTATTAATTTCTAGGTTATAGCTAAGTAGAAGTAATATTTATATATTTAATTAATTAACAGTTATTAATTACTAGTTATTTAGGTTTAATATCTTAACTATAATTAAGGTTAGTATTATTAATTAAATAAAGTAGTTAAGGTAGAGAACTTATAAATAATATAAGCTTAGTTAGTTTCTTAATAATTTTATAATTATTAAGATAACTTTAAGGGATAGATAGATTAGGAAAGGTTAAAGTTATAGGGGAGTTATAGACTCTATTAGTTGCTTTTTATAGCTCTTTAACTAGTTAGGTAATATATTTATTATAATTAGAGTTGCTTAAGATACTATAGCCTAAAGGTAACCTTATTAATTAAGTTTATTAAGATTTTAGTCTAGCTAGAGACTTTATAGTTAATACTTTTATAGCTATTATTAAAATACCTAGGTTCTATTTATTAGTTATTACTAGGTTAAAGCTATAAAAATAATTTACTAAGTCTTTAATTATATAATTTATTAAATATTTAATTATATAATTTATTAAGTATTTATTATATAGATTTTATATAGCTTATTAATAAAAAAATATTATTTATATTTTTAAATTAGTTTTTAAGTATTTTTAAAAATTAGTAATAAATCTATTTTTCTATTACTAATTACTAATACTAACTAATACTAAAAATATAATTAGTAATTAGTATTAGTAATTAGTAATTAAAAAAAAAGTAATTAGTAAATTAGTAATTAGTAATTAGTAATTAGTAATTAGTAAGTATTAGTAAGAAAAAATAGTAATTAGTATTACTAATTACTAAAAAATTTGCAACCCTGGGTGGACGAAGGGAGATGTGATCAGGGGGTGAAATCTAATTCAAGATCAAGTTTGATGAGTTTGGCTGTTCGTTACGAGTAAAGGGAGAGGATGATATCCGCTGTACCTAGCAGTCTGCGGGCACATGTATGTACCAAGCTGCAGCGATACCTGAATGAGTTATCACATTCAGAAGGATATTGCAGGCTTTCTGTGCCTGGTTCAAAAGAAACTTCCGGTTAAATGTAACAATCTTACCAAGCTAAAGTCTGCTAACTGCGGCACGCACATATTGACTTTCTAAATTATCCGGGAGAGCGTCCTCAATTGCTAACGCCTGTGCAGACGCGTTGTAAAAATCCGATTGGCTCTGTCCTTACGAGTTATGCAGAAGATGTTATCACAAATCAAGGAGAGAACACGTTGAATGTCAAAGGGAACCGAGCCAAGCTAGTGACGGACCGCGTTTCAAGATCAAAGTATATCTTCGAGATCGCAACGGTCTGTGTGACGGTGATACCAAACATCCAATATCTCACGCATCACCTATCCTCGTGCAGTGGAATCGACCCGATAGGCCAGCAGCAACAGGTCACAGTGAGGTCACTCACTGAGGTGTGCCAAGCTGTGCTCGGAAGCTTTCCTGTGAAGGAATGGAAGCTTTCCAAGAGTCAGTCATGGGACGCTGATAGTCTGAACATGACTAGGTCTAGGTTACTATAGCAAAAGTTAATTTATCCTTGTTTAGAAGGTTATCGAAGTGAAGTGAAGTGTTGAGACGGACGGCAAGCTCCTTTTCTCGACATGATTGTCTAGGACTAAGGAGGGCTCGAGCTCTCTTGGTTCGAAACTCTGTAAGGTCCTGTATGCAAAAGTCCCTGTCGTAGCAAGCGTGGGTTAAGGAGTTGATAGTAGTTTGTGTGGGGTTTGTGCTTTGTGATTTGTGTTTCTGTGTGATTTAAATGTCAATCATTATCTGCCATTGCGAGATCGGACCGAAGAGAATAAACCGTGAGACGTTGACAAGGGTAAATGGGTTATGTTATACTGTATTGTGCTAGTCTATAATGTTTGCGAGATTACCTATATTCAACATGAGGAAATATCTACTATACCTACTAACACAGGAATACCTACCTGTAAGCGTTACAGTGCTTACAGTGACAATCGACAGCCGACAGGGCATTCGTTAGCAGACATTTATCGATGCATGCAATGAGAAATTGATTCTGAGATGAAGCACAAGACCCTTGTCTCAGAGAAGCCAACGTCCACTGCCGAGAAGCCAATCAGCACCATTTCCCACCCCTCATGGAAGCCAACCCGGAGGTTCTAGGCCTTCTTGGCACTAACTTACAGCTACGGGGTACAGGGCAAGGCCTCTAACGGCCAAGGCTGACCCTCCTATTCGTGGACGTCACGGTAACTCTTTTCAGGGCCACTGCCGACAGTAGCGTCTCGCTCTAGGTACTTACGTTGTGGTGGTGCCGAATTTTGATGGGATCGGCAATTTCACGTTTATCAACCAAGGAGAGGAAAGAATTGTCCGACGATGACCCCTTTTGAGGGTCGATCGGGTTGCAAGAATGAGTTCATGAGGATCTGGATAAGACGAGTTGACTGTTGAGGACAGTTCTTTTGCGACGTCGTCATTAAAAGGGAAAAAGGAGGCTAAGCCCTGGTAGGCCAGCTTGACAAGGGTCTACCCATGGTATTGGCTTCTGAGTTTGAGATGGCGTTTCATCGTTTCATGTGTTTTTTTCCTTTGAGAGAGCGTGATTCATGAGAGAGAAGAGCAAGAGTGAGGCGGCAGAGTTATGCAGCTGTTGTGTTGCATGAAAATAAGAAACGCTTGGTGATATAGATTCAACGTCTTCTGTCGTGTGATTTGATGTTTCATGCAGTACGAGTAACATCTTGTGTAAAGATAAAACCAGAGATTTAGGTACCCCAGAGCCAAGACCGGTCCAAAGTCCAAAGTCCAAAGTCCACTTCAGGGCCCCGTATTTGGAATTTGATTCTGACCCTCCAATTCCCTGTCGTTACCTGACTCGTCTGCCGCCTCACACCTCAAAGATCCCTCCTCCCTATCTCAACCCTCCCTCAGCCGACAGGGGTTAGAAGCTATTTCTGCCCTATGACAGCGGCAGGCGGATCGGAAACATATGAAACTGGCGTGACTTTGGGTTTTCCTCATGTCTCTTAGAAGCCCACATCAAACAGAACCCCCCATTCCCGCTGCATGTTGGTACACACGTACATTAACTTAGATGGATGTAAGTGCGTTATGACCAAACTTGTCATCTGTCCGTGTGTCGTCCCTCTATGTACGAGACACCATAGGACACAGACACAAACTGTCACAGTGACGATGCGTAACAAATCGTCTCTCTCTAATCGGATGTCTCGGTTGCAGCCTTGTTGATCACCCAAACAGCCAAGAAAAGTCAGTCTTGAGGGCAATGCTATGCGATGCGATGCGATGCGATACGATGCGAATGCGATGCAATGCAGTCTCTGGACCCACAGAACAGACAAGCATGGACGTTGAAAGTAGGTAGGAAGTTTGTTCTGTAGCTCTCTGGTAGGTATCTATGGAGTCTATTTTGGTGGTTAGTACACGCTACTTTGTACATATCCATGCCATGCCAGGCCATTTGCCTACATGGATGGTAAATGTTTTGCCCTTGTTGTCAATATGGGGCATTGGATGAGAGGGATGGACCAAATCACCTCAATCTTTCTTTTCTCTTTGTTTTCTCGTTCCCCCCGCCTGCTTCCAAAAAGAGAAACAGGTACAAGTAATATTCGTCTGTTCTTTTATTAGTTCCTGAATTCCTATTTCAGTTCTTCGTATTCTCTACATACATGTTCCGTTTGTTCGTTCGTTCGTTCGTTATCTTGGATGTCCTTAGAAAGTCTCACTTTTACACCAGCCGCCCTACAAGGACCCCAACCAACAACGACTTGACATCCAATCTCAGAAACATCATTGCAAATTATATATGCGTTGTTCATTCATGCCCTTGCCTATGGCCTCAAAACACTAAAGTCACTACTACTACTACTACTTACTCTTACTGCTTATATGAATCCTTCGCGCCCACTGCGACCAACACTCGATAACCCCAAGCTCTTTTGTTTACCCAAACTCCACACGAGTGCAGCTTGCGTCGGCAAAAGTGCTGACCGATTTCTTGATCATCCAATCGGCCATATCGAGACCCTAGGTGCATGGTAGCTGCATCTCTTAGTCTTCAGGTTGATCGAATTTTGGTTGGGGTCCGCTCTTTGACTTACACGGGTTAATGGCGGTCGAGAACTGACTCTTGGGAGATTCGAAAATCATATCCACTGCATCAACCTTGGATCCCACTATTCGCAAATGTTGAGGTTCTAGGTTATACGGCTTCTGGGTGTTTTCCTAAGAAGCTATTCGCCTGAAAGGTTCTGGTTCATGTCCAGAGCCATAAAGACTATCACAGCTTGAGAGAGGATAGAGACATTGACAAACAGAAACAACCTTACTTTTGTCTTATCGCAGAACCAATCATTCAATTATTATATCAGTCAATTGAACTGACTTATACGATAACCATGCTGGGGCCACAACGGCCAACACCAACGCGCGGCGCTCACGACATGGCATTTACCGTTACCCCACGACATAACAGTCACTCAATACCGAACCCCTCCTTTCGTAAGTCCCCGGATTTTTTAGATTTTTTTTGGTCATTTACGCTGTTTAGCTATCGATTTCTATTTATTTTACTTTGTCTTTTAACTTCAGCTTTTCCATCCCTGGCATTCAGCTCCTTCGGCGTATTCCTCTTTCGTCTTGTTTTCCTCTCATAAAGAGGCCGTTAATCTCTTTAGCTTCTCGCCTTTTCTGTTTCTATCTCGTAATTTTCGAGCTTGTCAAGGATCAGGCGTTCAAAGTTGCATGTTTTGGTTCAATACGCTCTCCCATTGATCTCCATCCCCAATGATGTAATTTGTTCAAGGGAAGCTCAGCTAAGCTCTACCTTACCTTGCGACTCCACACTTTTCTACTTCTCCCGCATCTCACTCTATTTTCATACCTTGGCATAGTCCATCAATTGCGACCAATTCCTCTTTGCTGAGGTTGGCAACTTTTTTGGTGATTGTGTCTCTGGGTTACATAATCAAAGACATTGAAAAGAGCCAGGAAAAAGCCATAATTGCCACTGACTGCTCGGGGCGCAACCAAAACACTATCAAATCATGTACAAGCCATTATAATGGCCGACGCTGACTCCAACCCTTCCACAGCCACGCACAATTCGCCGCGGACGTGGCTCCTCACTTCAGCTCTCTCCCCCCTGTCCGTCCGACTCATCCGGCTACTGCTATCACATGGCGACTACGTTGTCGCATGTTTGCCGCCCTACGAGATCGATCATGAGGACCGCAGCGCCGAGTTTCGCGAGCTCGTGAATGAGTGTAAGAGCTCCAGAAAGGATCGTGAGGGGTGGAAGGACCGTATACGCGGTATCCGATGCGATGGGGCTGCCATGGGAAGCTGTGGAGCTGCTGTCGCCGAAGCTGTGCAGGTCTTTGGGCGGATCGACATCCTGCTATGCTGTAAATCCGATGGTATGTTGGGGGCTGTATCATAGACTCGAGGTGACGCATTTTACTGACTCCATCACTCTTAAGCTGTCGTGGGAACCGTAGAGGAGCTATCGACAACTCCATTCACACAAAATCTCGTTCGCGACCAGTTCGAGTCCGTCTTCTTCTCCCAGGTCAACTTTATAAGAGCTGCCCTCCCTCAGCTACGGTCTCAGCACACTGGACATATCATTGTTCTAACCAGTACCGGCGGGCACATTGGCACACCAGGCATGTCGATATATACGGCTGCGACATGGGCTCTCGAAGGCTTCTGCGACTCACTCGCGTACGAGATTGCGCCCTTCAACATCAAAGTTACCGTTGTACAGCCAAACAAGGAGATTCTTTCCTTGACCAATCGTCTCACCTTTGCACCTCAAATGGCTGCGTATGATCAATATTCAGAAACAGCTCCGAGCATTCGCGACATTCTCGCCAACGTTCTCAACACTCATCCGGATACAGCTCTACCATACCCGCAATCACCAGCTGACTACGGACCTTCACCTATGTCCCCTGCCAGTACTTCCCTCGAACCAGATGCAGCGCCTGGTGAGATTTTGCATCGCTACCCCAAGTTACCACCCGGCGCAGCAGATAAATTGGTCATGGAGACCGTTCATGCTCTTTCAGCGATCGGTGGACATGAAAATCCCCCAGCACGACACATTGTCGGCCATGAAGCTGCTGTCGCAGTAAAGGAGAAGCTCAAAACTGTTACAGAAGAGCTTGAAGATTTTGTAGAAGCAAGTTTGTCTGTTGATACCTTTGAGAGTGAGCTGCAAGCTGAGGCAAGGGAGAGAAAGCCGTCTGATCAAAGTCCCCAAGGACCGCCATCATCAGTTGGTTGAATACGATGACGTAAATCTCGAACAGCTGTTCATTGGAACAGCATTAAGCATTTGCATGTTAGTTGTATTTGGGCAAAAGTTGGATAGGGTGCTTGAGGCCAACATCGCGATACCCCAGGAGTATAGGAGATTCTTAGTGGGCTAGGCTTTTGAGATAGCACGGGGTTTCAGTGCTGACCATGAAAGAATTGATACCCATTTTGGAACATTCTCATCAGCCATAAAACAAAACAGTAACAATAAGTGAAGTGTTGACGTGGACTTGAAGTGACTGGTATGCTCTGCATTATTGTCATCGGCTCGCAAAAAGTCGACTCCGGTCCTTGAGGCTCCACCTGATCCGGCCACCCATGTAAGGGTACGCTACCTCATACAGCAGCTCCTAGCCGCATGCGACAGGTGTACGATACTGAGCTCAAGATCCGGCGATTAAAGGCGACATTCACCTTTAGAAGCTCAGCTCAACAACTCAAAGAGGCGACGCTGACACAACAATGCGATTGTAATCAACATCACCTTATACCAAACGACGAACCCTGCGACGCCTCCGAGGACGTCACCGACTAAAACACCAACCACGTTGCGCTGGCGGACATGTTGAGAAAACACCAGATGCTAGGATGAGCTTGGATCCTTTAGCCCCCGTCGCTCCTGCGAGGGTGAAGACACTTCTTTTACCTCTGGGCCAGATCAAAGCAGATCGATTCGCCTCCTTCGTCGAGCGACTCAACAAGGAACATGTTGTCCACCTCCGCGACATCAGCGCTGATGGCCGACCTAATAGGAGTAAGGGATGCTCTCAACTGCCCAAGATGGCGCTGACATAGCTTGCGCAGACATGTTCTCGCCTCTGGCGTACCCAGACGGTGCCATAATATACAACCTCGTTACTCACGTTCCTCCTCCCTCCCACCTCGCCCTTACGCCCTTCGACCTATACCGAGAACCCCTTGCTATAATAGCTCTGGCAGATGGCACCGAACTGCACCAAAAGAGCTTCAACAAGCGACAGTCGATAAACGGTACAGGTCCGACGACGACTGAGAAGAATATTCGAGCTTTATACCAGGAGCTAGAAGACCTGCGCGACATGTACCCCAAGGCTCTGGTACACCAAGTCTTGCTGTTCGATTATGCCAACCCTCACGATACCGAGATTCCAATGCCGGAGGGTCTTGTCGATATTCCTCCTCTCGAGAACTGCACTGTTACTACACTAAGGACTGTTATGTGCGACATCTCTTCGCTTCTCCTAGCTGAGATGACAACGCTGGCCAAGTCCTTCGAGGCAATGACCAACATCGAGTCCCCCGTGCCTTATTCGTCTACCTCAAAACATACTAATGGTGGCTCTTGGGGTGGTGAAGGAGGGTTAAATGGGCTTCTTAGGAGAGGCTCGAGTATCTCTTCACGACATTCCGTGCGCTCTAATTCAGCGGGCGGTATCATGGACAAGGCACAGGCCCGCATGTCTATGCCAGCCAACGCCCGCCCAGGTCTTCATTCGAGCAGTTCAACACCAGGGTTGTCATCGACACCTCCAAAGAGCAGCTTATCGAATCCACCCATCACCACGGATAGTCAGAGCCCGCCAGCTAGTGACCGGTCAACACCAGATCCACAGCCTGCTCCGCAAGAGACTACGGAGAGCTCTCGGTCAGCTAGTCGCGATCGGATATCAACGCAGGGCTTTGGTTCGGGTGGTGTGAATGACCGATGGAGGCTAAGGACAAAAGGCCGAGCTGCGGTTGTCGTTGGTTCCATGTTTCTTCAGGCTGGACGATGGACGGATTCGATTAAGGAGCTTAGCGATGGTGCTATGGCTGCGCGATCTGTAAATGATCACTTATGGCATGGAAAAGCATTGGAACTGATATTGGTTAACCTGTTCCTTCTTGGCTGGTCCAACATCGAGTTCCATGTGCCAACAGTACTCATCCAATTCCCGGATAAGCCAGCGCACAAGCAAACGCCAGACCCGACTCCTGAAGACCCAGATCAACCAAAACATCTTAGAAATCTCCAATGGCTGCTACCGGAGCTTCTGGAACGTATAATAGCATTATACTCCAGGGTATCATCGGACAGCCTTCCTCCATTACCCATGTCCGAGACCTTCATTCGATTTTCCAAGATATACTCAGCTCTTCACCTATGTAATGGCTACCTAAATCGAGAATCTCTAGCCATGATTGCTACAGGGATTGTCCCCGAGCAGCCATACGTTGCACCTCCGCGGTTTGGTGTAACACCCTCCAGACAACAAATCGGAGCGATGCTCTTCAAGGCATTCCCTGCGGGCGCTTCGGAACTTCTTACAACTGTTGACCGAGCGTCAGTTCTGAGCGGCATAGCAACTGTTCTAGGACCCTTGGGACTTCATCGAAAGAAGGCTATGGTGATTCGGGAGCTGGTATCTGTCCTTATCGGTGGTCTTGTCGAGGCGCGAACTCGAGGTGCTGCAGACATGGGCATTCATCCTGCTGCCGGACTCATGTCGTTGACCTCAGGAGGAGGTGGATCAAGCAGTGGCTCCATGGCCCTAGAGATTGGAGAATGTGACGTTGAACAGGGCATAGAAGCTCTGATGACCCTTCTCTGCAAGTCTTACGGCATTGTTGGGTTCGACTTGACAAGAAAGGCGGGCGCTAAGAACAACGAAGATGTTGATGATTCAGACGAAGCTGTGATTGCTAGGATACGCGGCCAGTCTGCGGCGCGCTTCTTCGGATTTCCAGATGTCAAGCTTAACATTCTAAGGGCTTGCATCAACTTCTCTGAAGCACTTCCGGATTTTGATGGTGTTTTGCGATTCTCGAGTGATCTGTTGCGAACAGCGGGTTCCGGTGTTGCTCCAGGACCTAGGAGAGAGGATGCCTCACCTATGATCACCCGAGACGAGCAGGTTCGATTAGCTACTGGCATATCGAGAACCGCAAATCTTGTGCAGAGGTTGGGGTACAATGACATAGCAGCTGAGTACTGGGACGAATTCTTCGTACGAGGTATCAAGCTTGAACTCTCACTCAACAGCAAAACGCCCGTAGCTCACTCCAAGAGTATCCTTCCTGGTGCTACCGCTAGTCGTGCATCCCAAGATCTCAACCCTTTCATCTACAACCCATTCCTAAAGAAACCAGACGAGATGGTAAACCAGACACTTGTGGCTGATGAATACGCTACGTTCAAGATCACATTACAGAATCCCTATGATATCGAAGTGGACGTTGAATCTGTCCACTTGGCTACCGAGGGCGTGCAGTTTGACGCTGTCAAGGAGGCGACTGTCGTCGGGCCATACCGAACACAGGTGATCCGATTAAGGGGAAGGGCAAAGGAAGCAGGAACTGTCAAGGTCACGGGTGCTATCATCAAGGTCCGAGGATGCCGTGAGCGACGATTCCCTGTTTTCTCCATGCCTTGGACACCAAAGCAGGAAGTCAAGGTCAAGGCCAAGGGTTTGGCTGCACTTGAGGAAGCGGTCACAGATGTTAAGCCGTTTGCTCCAAAGCTCGAGGCTGAAAGCTTGAGTCTCACTGCCATCCCAGCACAACCTCTGGTCATTGTCAAGTCCACAACTCTTGCACAGTCCTCCATCATGATCCTGGAGGGTGAGAGGCAGGTGTTTTCAGTGACGTTACAGAATCTTGCGTCAACGCCAGTGGACTTTATGCTATTCTCCTTTAAGGATTCTACACAGGAACCGCTCCAGACTGCAATCAATAACCGAGATGCTACACCCTCTGAGCTCTACGAGTACGAGCTTGCGTTGATGAAGAAGCAGGCGCTGCGACTTCCCAACAGCCAACAGACTCGTCACATTGCACCTAACGGAGAGGCTACCTTTGACTTTGAGATTCTTGGTAAGCCCGGACTCACAGCAGCTACGATCCAGGTCGACTACACTCATCTGGGATGTCCGCAAGAAGAGATGCCTGATCAATTCTACACACGACAGGTTTCTCTGGATCTTACTGTGACAGTGAATGCTAGTGTTGAGCTTGCTCGAATCGATGCACTACCTGTTCATGGAGAGATACCCCAGCCCTTGTGGGATCGCCTGGGCAGTTCCTTTACTGCCAAACCTGATGAATACTGTCTCTTATCTGTGGATCTTCGCAACGCCTGGCCCAGCCAGATGGTAGTGCAACTGGAGAGCAATGATGGAATTTCTGTGCAGGAGGATATCCTGCCTGGAAATACTAGCCGTGTCATTCTCCCAGTCAAAAGGGTGTATCTGGAGGACCCTCATGCCACGATACCAACCCTCAACCCCTCGCGAAATCGGCAATTTGTGGTTAGCGCCAGCAAGATTTCACCTGAAATGGAGCGAGCGAATCGCGAAGGGTTTTGGTATAGAGAGAGGGTTCTCAGCTGTCTCAGAGCAACGTGGAAGACGACATCACTACCTAAAAGGAGTGGCTCGATCGATCTAAGAAGCATACGACTGACCTCGAGAATGATCGAGGCAATCAAGGTTGACGAGGTTGACATTGATATCTCTGTTGAAGATAAGGATGGTAATGCAGCTGAAAAGGATGTAGCATACGTCGATGAGTTTATGCAACTTAGGGTACGCCTCACGAACCGGACAGCTCAGAAGATCCATCCTCTGGTCAGAATTCTTCCTGCACTTCGCCATCGGCCTGCAAATGTTGGACTGGAGTTTACACGAAAGCTTGCTTGGAACGGTACTCTACAGCAGCTCATCCCTGTGTTAGAAGGACACGGAAGTGCCGAGATTTCAGTAGGCATGACAGTGCTATGCCGTGGAGAGTTTGAAATTTCAGCATCAGTAGAAGAGGTGCAGGTTTGGGATGAGCCCAGAAGTGAACCCACAAGAGCGAGATCTGAGTCTCAAACGATGATGGACGCGGCTCTCGGAGTTAAGGAGAGAAGGATCTGGCATGCGAGACAACCTTGTCTATTGATGACGAGAGATCGCTAGTTGAGAGAATGAGGAGGGACTTTGATGGTGATAGGGAGGGATCTGTGGCTTTATACATTGGCCTCGATTAAATAATGGAGATCTGTACTACGACGAGATGTAGATATCTAGCGAATAGCAAAGAGAGCGGTCAATGACCTTTGATACTGTGAATATGTCCTTGTCAAAGAGTGTATTGATTTATCGTCACATGCTGTGGTAGATTGATGATTACCCTGCAGTAGCGCCGTATCTCGACGTTCTAGAAGTACCTACTTACTCTTCCACATCCGATTCATTGTCGCCACTTTTTAGTCTTGTATCGAGACATTGAATAACGAGAAAATGCCCCAAATTTCACATCAACGACTTAAACTTTGATGTACTCTTTACTCTCTGGATTGTCCGATCACCTGATAATCAACGTCCGCATGTGCCGTGCAGTGTGGCTGACTTTATAACTTAACTCAACGGCTCATATCCCGAGTCAGCTCCGGCTTGTAGCGGCAAAGATTTTGGATTTTTATATCGGACGCCGAAGACGAAGCTTATCGGAATTTGTTTTCATCTACTACTAACCCAGACTTCAATCTGGAACACTCTCCCTCAATCAGGCTCTCCTGATACTTTGGAGATAATTCTGGACTATGACTACAGGCTCAGAGCCCTCGGTTGGAGCGCCGAAGCGGATTCTTTTTATTGATGCCTTTGATTCGTTTACATTCAATATCGTCTCGCTGCTCCGTCAAATTCTCGGCGCTGATATCTTCGTCATAAGAGTCGACCTCTCAGTGGTTGATAGAGTCAGCGACGATGATGCACCCACAAAATGGACAGAGCAAGAGTTCATCAATAATCTTGCTCAATTCGACGCCGTAGTTTGCGGCCCCGGTCCTGGATCACCGCTTAATGCAGAAGATGTTGGGGCATTTAATCTTCTTTGGGATCTCCCTGAGCATCTTCAGCTGCCAGTTTTGGGTATCTGTCTTGGTTTTCAGAGTTTGCTTGCTGCGCATGGTGGGTCAGTCAGAAGACTCAAGAGGGGTCTTCATGGAATGGTGAGGGAGATTGAGCATCACGGAGAAGACATATTCTGCGGAGTGCCTCCCTTCAAGGCTACTCTATACCACAGTCTCTGTGTTGATATTGGTCAATACAGCGATGACTGGGCAGAAGAGAATCGCTGGAGGCCGACTTCGGAGTTTTCACCATTGGCGTGGACAACTGAGTTTAGAGACGATGGACGAAGGGAACAGATCCTCCAAGGAGTGAGACACAACAAGAAGCCATTCTGGGGCCTCCAATACCATCCCGAGTCTGTCTGTACGGAGAAGAATGCTCAAGGAGTACTCGTCAACTGGTTCCAAGCTGCGCTGCAATGGAACAAATGCCACGGACGACGAGTCCAGGGACCTTTACTAGAAATCCAGACTCTTTCGCCACCAAATCACCTGGAGTCTGCAGCTGCGCACAAGGAACACTTGGGTGATTTGTGGTTGACCTCAAACTCATCAGAAACTTCACTGAGAGATTTTGCAAAGGGGTTTGAATACACACATCGCACAATCACCCTGCCTCATGGGGCTGGCGTGCCAGAACTGGTTGAGATGCTGGGGTTGGCAAAGGGAGAGACCATTATCCTTGACTCGTCGAGTTCTAAGAACGGAGATGCGCTAGCATTGAACAGCATCGTAGCTCTCGGAGTTGACGATACGCTGCGGTTCGAGTACAACGTTTGCGATGACTATATTACGGTACGGCTCCCGAGTATAGACGGAAAGGACAAAACCGAGACGATAAGCCTAAAAAACGGCACAATCACCGTGTGGGAGGTCATCTCAGATTTCTGGGAAACGCGAAGCCATCCTCTTGGATCTGACCGTTCAACTTCAGCTTTCAAGGGCGGTTTCATGGGATTCATCACCTATGAGATGGGGCTACACGGCCTTGAGAAGAAAATGGTCCCGGAAGATCGGGGCCACAAGAGACCAGATATTTGTCTAGCGTGGGTAACGAAGAGCATTGTTCTAGATCATAGAGCTGGCGTTGCACATGTCCAAAACCTGAAGGCTCGAGGATCAAACGATGCATGGCTTGATACGATAACGGAAAGGATTCAACAATCCGACTATTGGAATGCGACCAAGATGAGAAAAGGAATTAGTGGGCATGTCATCGAAAACCGTGCTCAGAACAAGGAAATCAATATCACAACACCACAGCCAGACAGGTATGAGAAGCAAGTTCGTGTTTGCCAGGATTTCATTGCAGCGGGCGAGTCTTACGAGCTTTGTCTCACATCGCAAACGGCCATGGCAAGACCTCGTTCAAGAAACAACGAGAGAAGCCCATGGGCCATATATCAGACCCTGAGACAGCGACAGCCAGCTCCCTTTGGATCTTTCATCCGTCTTGGTGGCGCCACGATGTTGAGTTGCTCTCCTGAGCGTTTTCTTCGATACGACACCAACGGACTGTGCTCAATGAGACCCATGAAGGGAACAGTTCGCAAGTCGGAGGCTGTATCAACCCTCGCACAGGCCGAGAAGATCCTTCATGTGCCCAAGGAAGTGGCCGAGAACCTCATGATTGTCGATCTGGTTCGACATGATTTACATGGTGTCTGTGGCGTTGGCCATGTTACGGTTCCTGACCTCATGAAGGTAGAGGAATATGCCACGGTCTTCCAGATGATCACTGTGGTCAACGGACAACTCCCAGGCCGCAATGGAAACAAGCCTCATGGCGCTCGCCGAAGCAGCTTCGACTCTCACTGCCCCTATACCGGGTTGGACGCCCTTGCTGCGGCTTTACCTCCTGGAAGTATGACAGGGGCTCCGAAAAAGCGCAGCTGTGAGCTTCTACAGATCATCGAGGGCCAACATGAGCGAAGTCTCTACTCTGGTGTGGTGGGATATATGGATGTCGCAGGTGCAGGAGACTGGAGTGTCACAATCCGAACCATATTCAGATGGGACGATGAGACCGCCCCAGCTGAAGAGGGCGAGGCAGAGCCCAGAGAAGTTTGGAGAATTGGAGCCGGAGGTGCGGTAACCATCCTGAGTACCCCTGAAGGTGAAAGGGACGAGATGTTTACCAAACTTGCCGGTCCTATGGGTGTGTTTCGAGACGCGGCATAACTTGGATCTCAATGACGAGGCCAGATTGAATTAGATGGATGGACAGGCGCAGCATTTGACTTTGGACATGATACCTCAACGTACACATCGTCGGAGTTTTTGGTTTGGAATTCAACAACATAGACGGATGGGATAGGACCAAACCGTCCGAAACATAGCAGAAGATGATACGATATATTCCTCGTAAACAAGGATACCTTTGACGACCGACTATAACCTCCCATTGCCGTCCTGAAGCCCAAGTATTTGTTCTCCTTGCGAACAGCCGAGACTGACGTTAAGACCCCGCTGAATGCCCATGTGACTTCTTTGTCCTCTGTGATCATACACGCGTTATACAGGCTTTATACTAGCGATTATCCTCCTCTTCCTGAAACGCAACATTCTGTATCCGTCTTTGGCTCGGTGACTCCGAGTGTTTCTGGTTTATGCGACTCTGTATTGCGCGCGCATTTAGAAATCTTGCTCCTCGTGGAAAAACATGCCGAAGCTGACGATGGTTCCGTAGATTAACAGACCGCCGATTATGGACATGACCATTGCTTGCACCTCGATGAGACCAGAGTGAGCGAGAACGACGGGGAGAGCTATGTAACAGTCAGCCACGTGAGTTCGAGCATGATAACCATTCCATTGGCATCAGCAGCGTTGCGCCGGCTGAGCAGGACTTACCAATTCCCATAACAACAAAGAAACCTGTAAAGAAGCGTCCCAAGTCTAGAACCGCAGCGCCAGAGCTCTCCACGAAGTCATCCGGGTTGGCGCAGTGTCCGCAGATCCAGTTGGGAATAGGCGCAATGACATAGGTGGCGACGACGAGGAGAGGATAATACACCTTCCACAGGGCGCAGGAGAGGATAACGAGGAGGAATCCAACGGCGAGTACGAAGGAGAGGGCGATGATGGTCTTGAGGCCGGCGGTCGGCATCTTGGGCGATGGTGTTGATGGAACGTGAGAGGACGAGTTATGCGGCGATGTCGGCGATGTAAGCTCCCCGTGGGGAGGTGAATGAAATTTGATCGGGTATAGAGGAAAGATCGAGTCGTAAGCGGCGAAGCGACTGGTTGTGCTGAACGCGACAGAAAGGGAAATTCGTTGACGCTGTGTGTGTTACGCGGCTCCAGTAGGCCAAGTTCCAAGATGATGCTATCCCAACTTGTCAACCAGGTACGTATTCGTTTCCAGGTTCACCATCAGATATTCGGAAGTACTATTTCCCGGACCCAAGTGGGTATTGAAAATGGAACGCTGTAAGTGGCTGTTCTGAATGCTGTTGGTGGGCTAGTGGGTCGCCGTCTTATCTGATAGCGCAGTCCAGTAAAAAAAAATCCAAAAACTCCAAGATCTCTCTACCTCGATCATCGCAATCGCAAACCACATATCACAATCTCTAGAATCAACGAAGAGATTCTAGGCCAGAACGACCCCACAATATCAAGAGAGTTTGAATAGCTCTTGTTTTGTGCGGTTCCAGAGAATTCACCTCGTCGGCCTGTCTCGCATCCACATTTTGCTGTGGCTTTCTCTATATCCTATCCTCATCTCTCGACACGGCACGATCTCAACAAGCCCGCCAGCAATCCCCGAATGAGCTATCACTCGGTTTAGCAAGAACGGTGTTCCTAGCCTCGCTCCCTGAAGCATTGTCGTCTTCCGTCTGGTCGGAGACTTGGACAAGACACAACACCATCACCAACATCAAACACAACACAACCTGAAAACCAGCCTTTTACTGTCGTCATGAGCGCCTCTGATGAAATCGTATGGCAAATAATAGGACAATCGTTCTGCGCGTTTAAGATCAAGTCAGTTTGTTGCTTCACCTCCTCAGCCTTTCTAGCTTCGTAAGGCTTGGTTCAAGAATGACAGGCTAACTTCTATCCAGAACCAACAAAGCTCAGACATTCTGCCGCAATGAGCACAATGTTACAGGTCTCTGTAACCGTCAGTCATGTCCTCTCGCGAATTCGCGATACGCTACAGTCAGGGAGCATCAAAATCGATTGTACTTGTTGATCAAAACTCCAGAAAGGGCCCATCTCCCAAGCAAGCTTGTAAGAAGTCATGTTTTTATACAAGGTGACAAGATGCTAATCATAGTCACAGTGGCAACGTTACAAACTGCCCAGCAACTACTCCAAGGCATTGTCCATGATAGACGAGAAGCTTATATACTGGCCTAATTTCCTCATTCACAAGTGCAAGCAACGTCTCACCCGCTTGACACAGGTTCAAACTCGCATGCGTCGTATTGCGGCCGAGGAGGAACGATTGGGTGAAAAGCTTGTACCCAAAATGGCCCCTAAGATCAGACACCGTGAGCAGGCCCGTGAGCGCAAGGCCGAGGCTGCTGCTAAGCTGGAACGAACCATTGAGCGCGAGCTTGTTGAGCGTCTTCGACAGGGTGCTTACGGTGACCAGCCCCTCAATGTCAGTGAGTCTATCTGGAAGAAGGTTCTCAATGCCATGGAGCGCGACGGCGAGGGTCAACGTGACAAGGACCTGGACAAGGGTCTTGATGAGAACGGCGAGGAGGTTGAATGGAGTGATGAGGAAGACGACAACCTGGAGAACCAGGTTGAGTACGTTTCCGATATTGAGGAGAGCGATGAGGAGCTCGGCGACCTTGAGGACTGGCTCGAGAGCGAAAACGAGGACGAGGACGAAGATGAGGATGATGATGATGACAGCGAAGAGTCCGAGACTGAGAAGTCTGGCGCCAAGCGAAAGCGTGGACGTGCTATCAAGATGAAGAACAAGAAGCCCAGACAGGAGGAGAAGGAGAAGCTGATGCTCACCAACGATCTGACATGGTAATTGACGGTCTCATAAATCAAGCTTCGGCGTTTGAGGAGTTGGCATTCTCTCAGGAAGATAAAAAAAGGAGGGGTTACGAAGGGTGAAGCAACATCGATGTGTACCTTTTGTCTGAGGATACTACACCGCACGCAATATGCTTCATTTTTGCTGAGCTAATTCTTGGCAAGGTATAGATACCAAAATAGGGTGCCAATGTTTTTATCTGAATTTGTTGTACTTGAAACGTTTTGAAATTATTTTCCCTTTCATGCTTGTAAGGGTCTTAGTCACTTGTGAGAGAGAGAGAATTAGAGAGGCTCTGTTGAGACAAAAGCTTACCTATGTAGGCCTTGCTCCACTCCCGAGTCCTACCCGCTTACCTTTGCATTGCCCCGCCCAAACCTACAGCGCGTTTTGGTTCAGGCACCTATGAAACTCCCCCAGCCCACTTCCACTTCCACTTCCGCTTCCAAGGCCAAGAATCCCTTTCTTAACGTCACTGCTTCACCTCCCATCTTCCTCCTCCGCTCTTCGAATAGGCCGTCTCTGAGCTTTTTGACACTGAAATATCTCTCTTATACCCCTGGCCCCTCACGACAGCAGCTGGCTGCACCACCTAATCAACTGCGACAGCAACAGAGCATTGCGCTCGCCCCTCAGACCTTCAATTACAGCTCAAGCCATTCTCTGGGCTTCGATACCGCTCCCTCAACCTACATCAAGCGAGCCCATCGCGCGATAGGCGCAACTTCATTCTACTTGAATAACCATCGATGCGAAACTCTACAAACATATTAGCTACAGAAGAAACACTTTAACATAAAACATTATGGCGTCCTGGTACTCAAACCTTGTCCAGAAGACATCTTCTCAAATCTCCTCCCTCCGCCAGAATCTTCTCTCCAGCGAACAAGACGGCGATTCCGAAGACGATACTCACGTCTGCCGCGTTCTTCGTGGCTATTACACAGAAAAGGGGCGCCCATTCCCCCCATGGCTGCCCGTGGATCCCAAGGCACCAGCCCAACAACCCATACAGCCTGTCATGACACCACAAGCCGGTCAGCGCCCCGGCGCTCCAGGTCAGCAACACGGCGGTCTGAGTAGTCTATGGGACAACGGTCCCCAACAACCACAACAACAAGCGCCTCAGAGTCTTCGGGCTGGAGGCGGACGAACACCTGCATCGTTGCAACCTGGCGGCGGAGGTGGTGATATTAATAGGCGACCACTGCCAAGTCAGCAGCGCGCGGGTAGCTACCAAAGCACGGGCGGTCAATTCGGTAGACCCGAAACGGCCAGCGTGCCACCTGGTGGTGCTTCGGGAGCAGGAGGTGGGAGCGGAGGATCTGCGCAAGATAGATTGCGACAGAGGCTTTGGGGAGGAGGATCGCGAACAACAAGTCCTCAGGCTGGAAGTCAAGGACCTTTCAACCTTCCCGGTGGAAATAATGGAGGAGGCGGTGGTGGTGGTGGCGGCGGCGGTTATGAAGATCGATTTGCGCCAGGTGGAATGTATGATCAAGCAAGTGGCGGCGGTAACGCTGGTCTGAGGAGAGGAGGCTTGCCCAGCGGACCAAGGGGATACAGATAAAGTCCCTTCTTGTAAGAAGAAGTGCAGCATACGTTGGATGTTTGGCGTTTACGTTCCCTGACAGGTAGAGCGGCGTTTTACCTGGTAATATGGACTTTTGTTTATTCGATGTTATGCTCTGAACAAAAGGATCATGATATGCATCTTGTGTATTCAGACCCGATGGTAATAAAGGGCTTCTTATATATATCAAAACATTGCTAACTTGCCGTCATACCATGAACTCCCTGCCAGAAATTCCTGAAACCAAGAGATCCCCAAAACATAAAAATACATGCAGTAGACGTTAATCAACAGAACCTCAACTACTTGTTCTCAGATAATCATTTGTTTGGCATGCCATCGCCCTTTTGCGCAACAGTTTTCCTCGGGAGCACTTCTACCTCCTTGCTTAATAGTTTGCGCAACTCAGGTGTAATCGTCTTTGGCTGCGGCGGAGGCGCCGCTGGCTCAGCAGCTTTGCCCTTGCCAGATGCCTTACCACCCTTGGATGGTCCTGATTCGGTTTGCTCAGAAGATTTTGAGGGTTCCTTCTGGTTGAACCGTGGAGCTGGGAAGTTCTGTTTCTTGTCGACAGCATCAACAAGCCGCTGGAACCTCTTGAAGAGAGTTTCTGCCCTGATCAGAGTCGCCTTAAGATCGATTGTGTTTGAGAGTTCGTTGACTACATACTATTAGCATATGATCAGTCGGCTTGCTGACCAAAAATGACTTACCGTATTTGAGCACCTCATCGAAATGTTGCAAGTGCTCCATGATAACATCGCGGTGTCTCTCAAGAATCGCCAGTGCAATAAAGAGATGGAAGTTTGCGCTCATATAATCAGTCCACAAGCCCTCCCATAATCGAAGAACGTCAAGCCAAGCAAACTCCCGCTTATACCAAACAAGTATCATGCGGAAGAAGAAGAAAAAGTTGGTGCTGTCTGCCTTTTGCAGATGGTTCCAAAGTGCTGGGTCCATGAACTGAACAAGTTGGTCCAGAGTCAGAAGCTGGTTGCGCATGCCAGACTGATCACGCAGAAAGTTGCGTTCCATACGCTCCATGAACTTCTGGAATCCCCAGAATGCAACGGCGTCGTCCTGAATCACAGCGTAGATCGGTGCCAATAGATCTGACATACCCTGAACATAGCCTAGATCCTTATTGTACTCGTTGTAAGTAAGGAGCATCTCCTTCATCTGCTCAAGGTGGACGTTGGTGCCAACTTCGGCAAAAGGTGAGCTTGGGTCAGGATGGGGGATATCCTCGCCCATGAAAATGGGCACATTGCGGTCCGTTCGGTGGACGTCTTTTTCTGTAAACAAATTGTAAGTATACTCCTCGGGAGAGAAGGGCTGAGAGATGGTGAGCAACTTACCGATTCGTCCCTTTTGCTCGCGCCACCACTCTCCAGTGTCGCCTTCACCTCCATCACCTTCGAGCCTCTCCCACCACGAAAGCTTGAGCTTGTAGTACTGGTCACGTAGTGAGGCGATTTGCGCCTTTCTCTCATCAGCAGTGCTGTACCATTCATAGACACCAAGAAGGAAAAGCCATGCTTCCTTTCGAACGCCGTCCTTAGAATCAAGACCTCCGTGAAAGACGCGCTCCTTGACCTCATCGATAGTAATCGATAATCGGCCAGTTTGAGGGTCGAAGAAGGTATTCCACTCCTTCAGTGTCACAGTCTTTCGGCGTTCCTCAAGTGAAAGGTTGCTGGCTCCTTCGAGAAGCTCAAATTCGCCAACATCGGTATCCTCAAGCTCCATAACATCATTAGCAGACCATATCCTCTGTCTCCGATCGCGGTCGCTCTGCTCCTGGATGCCCATAGCCCAGCGAGCCAGATAGATTCTGGCGCTGTCAAACTCGTCTTGAAGAGTCTGAACTTCCGGATTTCTCAAGAGCCGTCTTACTTGTGGCGGTAGGTTGGGGTTCTCGACAATATCTTGAGCCGCTCTCCGCGTAAAGGTGGTCACTTTGCTGAATTTCTCCATAATATTCCACCCAGTTTCCTTGATCAACTTGACGAAAGGGTCCATCTCTGCGTCCCGATTTGACGGTCCTGCAGCGCCGCGCTGCGCTCCAACATTGCTATCCTGGCGACCAATTTGCGATGGGCTGGAAGTGAGTTTGTGGCCGAATGCTTCACTGTCCTCCTTTGATGGCTCGATTAAGTAAATGTTGGGTTCAGCACCAGATCGCTCAATCTTGACGTAACGACGTAACCACTTCACAACCTCATCGCCACCCCAGAACATTTGTCCTGATTCTCCAAAAGGATCAAATGTATCACGCGCGATCTTTTTCTTTTGAAGAATCGTGCTTTGGCATTCATTGTCATGGAAGAAAAGGGCAGGAAAGCTGTCGCCCGCACGGGAGTTGATGATGACGGATCCATACCACCAACCGAGGCTTGGAGGCCGAACGAGGAGCGAATAGACGGCGCTCACGGGAATTGCAAACGCATATCCACCGACAGATCCAACATGGCTAGTGACGGTCGGCGGGGGAGGAACAAGATAAGACTGCTTCGGGGGTGAGTCTCCATCGCAAAGGTCAACCTTGACGTAGATACTAGCGGAATCTCCGAGGGCAGATTCGGGAATCCAGGCAAGAAGTAGATCCGAGGAGGCGATCGACGTTGATTCATTGGAAGCGGATGAAGTAGGGCGCTCTTCGTGATGGCCTCGTTGCTGGAGAAGTGCGATGTATCCTGGAATGTTGTCCTTTGAAGAGGGTGTTGGATGAACATAAACCTGCGATTGTCAGATGTCGTCCATCACTCTACAGCGCAACCTCTTGAGCAGGACATAGGTTCGGATGTTACTTACCTTACTCTTGGAAAAGAGAAGCTTTACACCTCTTCCAGTCTCGGCATTCCTGATAGTGTTGTACTCGCCCTCCTCATCATCGCTCAGCGCATAGAAACTGTTTGATGGTGACGCAGATCGTCGCGAGGGCTGCTGTGGCGGGGCATCAGCTGCCCCAGAATCCTGCTGCGACATGGGAAGAAAGTAGTAAAGCTGTCGCTCTCAGCAGCTTTCGTCTTGAATAGCCCTTGTCCTTGGGTTTGTTTTGTTATTCAGAGTCACAGCCAGATTTCGAGTATGAAGTAACGGTATATAAATGGTGACGATAAAAAAAAGAATGATGAAGAATAAGATAGTTCAGGTGGTGGCATGTGAGTAAACGCAAGCAAGCGAAAGGCAGCTGTCTGGCTCTTGCCCAAACGGATCACAGATGACGACGTGCCCCGCCACACCCCATCTTAGTAGAGGTACCTGAGCTCGTGGCTATATCTGCTGCCAAATAGCGCAGTTTTAGCAGGGACACATGTACCCGTGCTCATAAGGCTTACCAGAAAAGTATCATGACAGCAGTTTATTGGTGGGACATGAAGTTCAGCTTGCGTCGTCACGAGCATGAGGCATGGAATGGCTTTGAATTACTTTAGTGATCGCGTACTGCAAATACGTAAATCAGCCTTAACCATGGGCGTCAATGACTAGGCGCTAGGTTATTCATACGATTTTACAAGAGGCCACCAATATAGACATTTTGAAGGAGTCTAGCCCGTAGCAAGTCTCATTATCATGATCCTTGCTGAGGATCATCCCGATGATAAGTTTAGGACAAACTCTACAAGGTTTTATTCCTCACTAGAAGTTGAGGATATCGTCGAGTTTCAGTTGTGATTTGTACAATATAACTTTCACTTTGTTTCATCAACGCTCATAAGTGCTATATTAAAATGGGGGCTTATTAAGTACATTTGAATGTGTTAGCAGCGAGTCTCACTTGATATACAGAGAATAATATTTGGTTTCATAGTATTACTGGTAATAGTTTATTCACCATATCGTATGGCGTGGTATACTGAACCCCTTTCTGCGCACCTCTAAAACCCCCCACTGCTCAGGGCATCAATGGCCCGACTCCTTCAAATTAACAACATGCCACTATCGCCAACCTTAACACCACGTCCACAGAAATCATTCCTGTCCAGACATGGAACACCTTGTGAATGTTTTGAAAAAGGCTGAAACGACTTATGCAAATGAGACAAAGGCTCCCCTCTTGAAAACAAATGGATTAACGGAGTCGGGTATTTAGGAAGAAAATTCGTGGGGCTCATTTTGAAAAGCTCTTTTATACGCCTTAGACGTCTTCATTCAGGAGACCAGCCTGGAACTCAGGCTCGACAGCTGTTTCAGGATCGGTCCAGTTCACTGGCTTGTGAAGGCGAAGCATGGATAGGAAGTAGTCCTCAAGGATGCAAAAGTTGAGGAGGAAGTTGTTACAGTTCCAGGCAATAGCACATACCATAGCACCGGCTACGGCATCGAGGATGAAGTGGTTGGCTGTGGCGACAATGGCAGTGAGAATCAAGGCTGGGTATGACATGCCAGCAGCAACAATGATTATTCGCTTCCAGGAGGTTGATCGTAGGCCGGTAATAGGGATGGTGGCGACGGTAAGGCCGACAAGGAGAGAGTAACCAAAATGCAGAGATGGCATGGCAGCTATAATTTTAGTTAGCCCTGTCTGGAGTCAGAATATTATGTGGCTTTCACTTACCATATTGGTTGCAGAATCGGTTAGTGGTCCAGACACTGCTCTCTCCAGTACCACTGTGAACACTGTCGACAAAGCCAAAGCTCTTGGCCTCCTCGGCATCAGGGCCCTTATATTCAGGATCGCTCAAAAGGCGGGGAGGCATGCAAGGCCAGCTGGTGAAGACAACGAAAGCAAGGAGATTGCACATGGCCATGGTTCGTCGACGGGCTTCGTATAGAGCAGGACCAGCAGCCACCGTATCAGACCTCACACGGCCAGCGGCATAACGGCGATGGCGGGTGGTGGTGAAGTAGTAGAGGACAACAAGAAAGGTAATGGTGCCAGGAATATGGATGAATGAGTAGATCCGGTTGATCCAGTGGAGAAGAGTAGGTCGAGCGAGGAACCACTTCTGAAAGTCTATCTCCCAGAAGATGTGAAGCCGTTGTTCAAGGTGGATGATTTGGAGAGCATGTCTGCGGGCGACGTCGACTGTGCCCTCATCGAGAGTCAACGCAGTGATAGCACGACCGACCTGGTACACAAAGTAGATAAGAAACCAGTACCAGCACTCAACCAAGAATGGCAACTTCTTGAGAAGGCGACTCAGGAGTCGATCCTCAAATATGTGAGTGTTTGGTGTAGAAACGATACGCTTATAGCCAAGCACTTGAAACTTGCGGCGGCGTAGAGTCGGCTGAGAACTTGAATCGAGGCTCGGTGATCGCGAACCACTCCATCCGCTCATAAGACTATCGGTCGAGTCTCGCTTCGGGAAGTCATCAGAGCGCTTATAGCTCTTGATGCTGGCGATTCCTGACTTGTTTGTCCAGAAATTGTAGTCCTTACTTCTGTTGAAGTAGGCGCCCCCAAAGAGGAGAGTCACGACGATGAGTGGCTCAAGAAAAGAACCGATTCCCATGACGAACAAAGTTCTTAACGGCCGAGTACCAAGTTGAGTTTAGGGTGACAACGAAGTATAAGGCTTGTTGCTGGTGATGAGGTCGTAGATATAATTGGAAGGCAGCCTGGGAAAGGTGTAAGTCAGGATATAGCGATGCCAACTACCAAGTTAACACAAACAAGAACAAAGAAATGCAAAAGGGTATAATGTATACAATGCGATGCAATGCGATTCGTCTGAGTAATAGAGAGAAGAGTAAACACAACAAAGTCTGTTTGTAGTTGGGGGAGAGGCGGGTTTTGATGCAACAGAGAGAGACAGAGGGTGGACAGAACGCTCGGGGAGTGCATATTTGATATTGACTGCTACATAGGTACAAGACTCAGCTAGTCTAAGGTAAGCTCAGCTCAGAACAACACAGCTTAGCAGTTTCTGATCTGTGATCGATGATAGGTAATTCATGGGTTATTGGGCCAGTATTTTCGCTGCCTGTACCCGGAATTAATGACTGTCCGAGGGCACACGACATGTCTAAGTCGACCGGGAGCACTAAGACAAGCCACAAGCAGGGAATACCCTGGCCCAAGCTTGCAACCCCCGCCCTGTTGCCGGATGCCGGCTTGTAGGGGAGCTAGTGGGCCAATTACAGGGCTACAGGTGCACGCAGAAAGGAAAGAAGAAGAGCCCGAGGCGAGCTAGACAAGGGTCTTGTTTAGAATGGATCAACGTTCCCAATAACTCAAGTCGACTTGTTCAATTCAAGCCCGACCCCCTGACTTGCAAGTCAGGGAAAAAAGCCACAAGTCAAGTCTACCTAGGTCTTAACTTACAAGTTAGCAAGTCAGTAAGTAAAATTAGTAATAGATAGGTACCTTTTACCTTTTTCTTTTAAGGAATTCCTTAAGACCTAAGGTAGGTCTTCTTAATTGTTCAATTCAATTCTAATTGGCTGACTTATAGCCAATCCAAGCCCGACCCCCCCCCAAGTCAAGCCAATCAATGGATCGTCCGCTACTAACTTTACACTGCTGACATGCCATGAGTATGATAAATGGACCAGTCATAGAAAGGTGACATGTTGGACGTGGACAAAATAATTGTACAAGTAAACACTGTTGACTGATGAGGCCGTCCGTGAGCTTATCTCACCTCGAGGTGAACATGGCATCATTCTCGTGAGAGAGGATACTTAATCTACAGCACCTCTCCACCCTGTGTCTGTTCTTGACTCTTTGTCAAACAGGGGCAGACTCAGCTTCCAAGGGTAGATAATTCGACTGACGCACATGGACCTGATGATGGTGTTGATTGCCCGTGCCCATCAACCACCATCATTCGACAGATGCCCATAGAAACTCCTTTACAGTACTCAAAGCCCCTGACTTGAACTCTATTCCGCGGCAACCGATCATGATCTGGGGGTTCTGCAAAAGTCCGATCCCAAGGACAGCAGGAAATTATAGTATGTACATCATCCACGGAAGCACGGTAGCGTTTTAACCCCGTCTTCATGTGATGAAACTTCCGCCTCGTGCTTCCGACCTCCGACTTTTAACCTCCGGATCTTCCGGATGTCACAGACAATATGATATTGGCTATGAGCAACAACACACCGACTGGAGGACTTGATGAAGCTTATTTATTTTGAGTTTACGCATAATCAATCATACATAATCTACAAGATCATCTTATCCTGAGTTCATCCTCTCTCAAGGTCATAGCTTGGCCTCTTGTATGCCAAGATCCCTTAAAACTGTTGCCCAGACCTAATATCGGTGGCTTCTTTACATGGCAAGTTGCCTATGTAGCATCCTAACCCTCCGCGCAAGGCCTCGGACACTTCCTTATTCGATTCCACCCATCAAAGCTTTCCTCAACAAAGCTGCATGCTTATTCATTACCAAGTTCATAGTAAGCCAGGAGGCACCATATCAATAGCTACAACGCATGCATTGAAACCATACACGTCTAATCGATGCCGACATTTTACGTCTCGAAAACCAACGATTCAAGCCAATAATGCTCCTTGGTGGAACCAAAGTGACAAGTCTTATGACCCAACGGCATTTCGAGGGTGACAAAAAAGTCTAAACACATGTCCTCGGCCATCATCAAAAACCCGAGCCTCACATCATCGTGGAGAGTCCTCCGAGACATCCGATTACATATGTATGTAGGTAGGCAGTCACGTATCATTTTCTGCCTCTTGGCATACGCTTATTAATCGAACACTATTTTCATTTTCACCATAGTTGAGTAGGAATCAAAGCAACCAATGTGCATGCCATGTGCTTGAACACCAAGTGTTGATCTGGATGCACGAATAGCATCATCTTCCAGCATTGTGCAGCATGATTTGTACGGCCTAGCACCACTGCCAATAGTACATACGTGCAGTCCATTGATGAAGAGAGTTCATAACTAGGTCCTCGCTCAGATGGATGTGACATATACGTGCAACTTCTTGTCTTCTATTAATCTATTCCACCCTTGATAGGTTGCACCCAGCGCTTAATCCCACGATGAAACGTCTAACGAATAATGACCGTCTATCTATGCCGTATGCTTCGTTCACATCGTGCAGTTCTTGCCGTCCGTTTCCTTGTTCGATAGTCAACTTACTATCTACGCCAAACTCCTCTCCCTCAATATACTGCTCAGCTCCTTGAGCTTAACAGGCTTAGAGAGAAACACATCAACACGGCTTGCATAAGCATCTTGCTGGGCACTTGCTGATGCCAAACCCGTTAGCGCAAGAATGACAACAGGTTCCCGACCCTCCTTGTTCTCGAAAGCCCGTATCTCTTTTGTGGCCTCAATACCGTCCATTCGTGGCATGCTGATATCCATCAAGATGCAACTGAATTCATCTGGGTTCTCCTGGAACCGCTCCACAGCTTCAAGTCCGTCTGCTGCCGTAGCATACTTGCTCTTAAGCTTCTTCATGTAGGCACACAACACCGAGAGATTGATGGGGTTATCATCGACAAGGAGGAAACTGTTGGGTTCGCTCGCCGCAGTTGACCCCTGTTGTTGCGTCGCCTGGGAAGGGCGTTTTGACGGAACTCGTGATGGGGGACCAGGGCGTTTTAGTAACGCCGCTCCTCGACCTGATGTCGACTTATCGTCAGGGGCATCTCCTTCTGTATTGCTTCCAGTCGAGCACCTTTTGGCATCATCGGATGCATAATCCAAATGCTCCTCGTCGTCACTAACTGGCGCAGCCGGCGATAATGCTTGTAAGTCCCCCCACCGACATAACGCTATATGAAGAATTCGAGCAAGTTTGTGTGGGCCAATACTGAAACAGTAAGTTAGCAATATGAAATCTTTACAGCCTTACAGGCTTGAAACACACTTACGGCTGAGAAACAAATTCATAAACTCGCTGATCCTCAGATGCCTTGCTCTCGGAAGATCGCTTATGTGCCGTAATGGCATTGGCGCACACCACAACCACGGGACACCTAACGAGCTCTTCGCTACTCAGCACCGGGTCCTCAATCGCTATCACATTGCATAGAACAAGATCCGCAGCCACGTCCTGGCACGTAGCTTCGTTGATAACATCCATCTCCAGCCATCGATGGCACATTACTTTCATGGCAGACATGGGAATGCCCCGAGCCGTTTTCAACTGGATTTCCTCCTCAGAAGGGAAACCGACCAGTCGCAGACGCAGTCCTTTTAGACGCTTAGTCTCTTCATCGACTTCGTTCTTCTCTTGCCCCAGATTCGAACTGTCTGAGTCTTTCGATCGTGATAAGGGCAACGCTATGGTTGCTGTGGTCCCAACGTTAACTTCACTCTCAATCGATATCTTGCCGCCCATTGATGCCACGATCTTCTTGACCAGACTTAGGCCCAACCCGGTACCGTGTGAAAGATGATTTTCCTGGGAGAATGGTTTGAAGAGATCATTTCGAAGAAAATCTGGGGATATTCCTTGGCCAGTATCTGTGACCGAAATGCGAACCAAGCGTCTGTGACTACTTGGGTTATTCGAGGATAGGGGTTTTTGAGATAGGCCGACCGTGATTGTGCCCTTATGTGTATATTTGAGTGCATTTCCAAAAAGGTTCATGACAACACGGCGGAGCGCTCCTGCGGCAACATGGAAGCGATACGGCACATAGGGGTCAATGTCAAGAAAGATTGCCACCTGACTATCGTGTCCAAGCGGCACTTCGTACTTGACGGGATCTTCAGACTGACCACCCGTCAGATCATTCTCATCCTCCATGTTCACGCGCCCGCCCGGATTGGCGGTTTGCCAAGCTTTGTGGGCTTCATTGCCCTTGAAAACATGACCGGCGAAAACACTGTCCATGACCTCCTCAATTAGAGCGTCCAGCCTAACCTCAGAGGTCGAAACACTCGCGGGAACTGTCGTGGCAGAGTCTGAGACAATGGATCGTTTTCGGGTTCGGCGCTCCTTCTTTCGATGAGCTGCAACTTGATTGACTTTTGAGAAGTATAACAGATGATCAATGGTCTCGGATAGTGTTCGGCCACATGTCTCAAGAGTTCGTAGTAGGTTTCCCTGGAAAACATCCAGCTGAGTATCGGACAACAACTCGGCTGAGAGCATGACTCCGTGAAGAGGAGTACGCAGTTCGTGAGATAGTGAGCCAAGTACATCGGATTGTGCCTTATTCACAAGCAAGGCTTCGAGCCTTTGGGCTTCCGACATGGCCAACATGCCAAACCCTCGCAGGTAGCTCAACTCGCCCTCGATCGTAAATGTCCGCGTGGGTGTCCTAGTATATGCGAAACCGCCCGCTAGCCAACGATCTCTTTTGGGATCCCAAACAGGCACAAAGGCTACGCTTCGAGCACCAGGGAAGATCTTGGAAACTGACGGTCCTTCTAGAGATCGCGACCAAGGACGCTGACTTTTACCAGATAGCGCCGCAGTTGATCCTTCACCAAAATATTCTTCCTTCGGCATCGGTGTACAAAGGTCGGCCTCAGACGAGCCACTTGATAAGAGGCTACCATCATCGTCGAAATTAAAAATTTTACCAGCAGGATACCGCCGCAAGAGTGCAGCTAGCAACTTCATTGGCATGGTTGTGTGGATATCAGAACCTGCATCCAAGTTGATGCTTGATGAAGTTGAAGTAGCGAAACCCAAAATTCCGCAACAAGACTTTTCCTGCTCGATCCTGTCACTTGACTCATCGCTACTCGATGATGACTCGGTCGAAGACTGGCCCTCATGAAGCATTGAATCGGTAGCCGACGTTTCGAAGTTCGCGTCGAGGAAGACGACGCCTTCAATCTCTATTCCTTCTCGTATGAGATTAGCTGCCCGAGAAAATATCTTTGCAATTGCCTTCTCCTTGGCATTAGCATCAGATTCTCGAACAGACATGCTCTTTGATGAAGTGCTGGCCATATTCGCCTCCCCGGGGGCCCCAGAGCTGATAGCGGTGGTTTCTCCTGTCGCATTAGGTTGCACTGGAACGTGAACCGGCAATGTTTTCTGAAGACTAATGTCTCTGAACTGCTGTAGGGCCTGCTGTTCAGAATTTAGATTGCCTTCCCGTGCCGCATCGTCGTGAAAGGCCGGAGAATTTGTTCGAGCTCTCCAACCCGCCATAGACGACTCCTTCTCGACAAACGAACCAATTCCCCTTGTCATACGGACACTTCTTCTATAGGCATCTCCCACACTCTTGGATCGAAGGTAGTCCATGATATTAGAGGAGATTTCTCGCAGGATATCAGTGTCATTGGTAGTCCAGCTCTCGGCTTCTCTCGGCTCGGAGTCTATCACGCAATAAACACCAATGTCAACACCAGCAGGTGATCGCACAGGGACAGCAGCATAAAATCGAGCAGGAAATTCTGATAGCGGATGCTGTATCTTGCAGAGTCTAGCATCGGCTTTAAGATCCGGTATCAGAGTGAGGGGCAGTTCCGCATCAGAGGAAGAAGGGTCATGACTTTGTGCCATAAGAGCCCGGCCGCATACCGAGAGCTGTCGTGGAAACATTCCTGGATATAGCCAGAAGTCTCCATTTCTGTCTTTTGGTCGGATCGGGCCCTTGGCAAGAGATGATCGTTGTGTAGTCTCGGCGACGATATATTGGTGATTGCGATCGAACAGAGATATCAGCGCGTGGACAGTGCCTGTTTTCCAGAGTCCGAGTTGCGCAAGAGATGCAAGAACAGTGTCTCTTGGGGTTTCTTGTCGTTTTATCTCGTCGCTGGGTACAGTTCCGGTGGCTGAGGGCTGACCAGGGGGCGCGCCTTCGGTGGGCGAGTCTGTAATATCGTTGAGCAGCGATGCTCCATATCTAACTTTGTTAGTTATCAAGCAAACATACGTGAAAGTGCTTATGTGAATATGAAGAGAGTGCAACTAACTTGAAGGATTCCCTTTCTCGAGCTGGCTCTGAGACCTGTTTAGGTGAACATGAGGCCATCGTGGAGCCTTATCCTTAGCCCCTGGCTTGGTTTACACCAAACCGACCAGCTTTAAGGATTCGAGGAAATGCGATGGTTGAAAAGGGAAAATGATTGAAATTGTTCCCAGGTGAAAAGCTCAGTCCCGATTCAAGGAACGTGGTCTCGATCTTGGGTGGCGATCGCAAGTTGGACGAGGTCGAGGTTGCGCAATTACAAGCAAGTAAGAAGGTAAAATATGTCTTAAAATCCTTCTACAATCGCTTCGAGTACGTCGCTTGCCTGCTATATTCCTTCAAGAGTAGAGATCTCCAACCCATATATGGTATGAATCGAATCCTGCACCATTAAACCAATGAGTTAGTGAATGATAAGAGAACTGGTCGAGTTGATTTACCGCGAACAGGTACCGTTGTCGCAACTGATTGGCCATGCTCCGTTCTCGGCAAATGTTGAAGGTCTCGAACAGTCGAGATTCTAGTTCCCTATGTATTTGCTGAAACTCCGTTCATGGTGGCGATGGAAGGGGAAGAAGAATGGTGAGTGGATAGATGTTGTTTGGCTGCTGAAGGTTGAAGCGACCGCGGGGTATGAATGGGAAACTCACGACGTGTACCTTCCTATTCTTAGCTCTCCATTTTCTCTTACTTGGTTCATGGTAATTCTGTCTCCTCTAGTTAGACCCCTACAAATAGATATGCCTTACCCTTGAAGAACGTTGATCCCTGCATGATCCATCGTTTTGATACTGGATACTGTACAGTCAAGTCACTCTGAGACACGCCCTCATTGGACTGGCTTACAATTCCTTGAGCTTCTATCTTACTCATTTACTATCTCGCCTATCCAAACTCAATGCCCAAATTTCCTTGATTCCTTGAAAATTTCGTCAGGCTTTACTACTATAGTGGATTCAAAGGGCAATCCTTGAATATCTGCCCCGTCTAGTGGACAACCCCAGGTGAATAACGACAGTATGATGTAACCAGCTGCTGCGTTGTACCACACACATATCACTCAAGCAACACAAACATCAAAATTTTAAAAGCAACTTCCATGGTATAAACTCCATGTGTCCTGTCCCTGCTAGCTACAGCATAAGCTAGTGCAGTACTGTCGATACGTTGCAGTAGCTAGGTACCTATCCATTGAATCCCATTACTTCCCAGGCCCTCCCGCCGCCTTACAACGCCATCCAATGCATCAGTCTAAGTGATCGACATGATTTCCCAAGATAGTGGTGGGCCTTAAACGCCCTCTAAAAAAATGGAGCCATGATTATGTATACATTTCATCTTCTACCATGCGACCGAGAATCAAACTCTGGATGACAAGCTCGTCGCTCAAGACGCGAATATTTTCGATCCGAGGCTGAGTTGCGGTTGATCTTCGACGTTTCTTATTACCTATTGTTTCCGTGGGCGCAAGAACGGCGTCAACGGTCCCTGTTCCTTTATCCAAATATAACCAGTCGAACGGAGTTCCAGCTTTCTGATGCTCTAATAACAATTCCCTTGCTTGTTGTGTTGAAAATACTCGCGAAATCGATGGTCCTAGTACAGCCGCAAGGAAGATGTAGGGTTCTTTAGCCTCATTTCGAGACTTCTTTGAGTCAATGACAACTAAGACGCGCTGTCCGTCAAGGAGTCGCGGTCGCTGCTGGATGACCTCGGCCAGCTTTGCTTCAGTCGCCGAGTAAGGTGCCAATATTCTTGACCGGATTGCATTGCCAAGGACGGTGGATGCACCTGCACAAAGAACATAGGGTTCCCAATCGACAATGGCGCCTTTGTTGAAACATGTTGTTATCCATTGAGGGGCTAGACAGGGGAGCCCCAGTGCCAGAGCCTGCATATATTTGACTTTGCGTGAGTGTTTGTCTGCGATGAGTGCTGTGAACCCGCTCTCAGAAATCGACTTGGTGAGTTGTAGTGAGTCCTGCTCATCCATCACAGGATCGGTCGCATTCATAATGGGTGAATGTTCAAACATGTCTTGAAACCCTTCAGCAAGAATGATACCTCCCGACTGTGTGATTTTCGTCGCCAACTTCTTGCGTTCTTGTGCTTTGAACTGGTCTGAGAAAGAAATGGCAAAGACCATGCCCTCGAACAGTCGTCCTACTCGGTGGGCCTGGGCAAAGCTTTGCTTGAAGGATCTGCTGGATTTGGAATGCACCATGCTCCTTTCAAGCACGCTTGCAGCTGGCGAGAGATGTAGCTCATCAGTAGAATCTGAATCAAGATATGAGAATCGCTTAGATACCCTTGCTGCTCTTTTTGCTGGCTGAGGTGACTCAGTCTTCGATCCTTTTCGAGCCTCCTCCTTGTGGCAATCGCGACTGCCTCTCGGAGACGGCAGAGTGACTGATTCCGGCCGTTCAGAACCTGGGGAGTCTTGTGTCCCGGGTGTTGTTTTGTCAGAAGGCAGGGGTGTTGTTGAAAGGATACTCAAACTTGAAGATGTCGGCGGTATCTGACCTACAGAGCGACTGGCCAACGGGGTCACTGGGGCTGTATCTGCTCGATGGCTCCTACGCGAGCGAGTAGTCATCGGTGGTGGAAGATCCGCATAGACATCACGGGCAGGTTTCCTGGACCGCGCTGCGGACTTCTTCTCGCTCTTGTCTTCTGCTGTACGGGGCAGGGGTAACTCCTCCTCTGGCTCTTCTTCAATCATTGAAACTGCAGCCACATTTTGCAGGGGCGATGATATAGGCGTGGGTTTTGGGTCCAAATCACTCATCAGCCCGTCCGAGAAAGAGGAACTGAGAAATGGGTTTCTGCGCTTTTGCCGAGCTGCACGGCCGTAAGTCCTAGTCGTCCGCTTTCGTGCAGGTGGCAAAGATGAAGGCTCTGAATGCTCGTTAGGGCCTTGTGGCATGCCCTCATCTTCGACGCGGAGCTGTGGTAGCTCAGGCTCAGATGGTGGCGGTTGTTCAACGGGTGCTGTAGGTGGGAGAGAAGGCGCTGGACTGGTTGCAGGTATCATGTCATCGTCTACGACAACCTTGTCCGCATCGACCAAGACTATGTCTCCATCATGATCAATCTGCGGATTATCGGGAGCGCTGTTTCCTGGAGTGGCCTTGGTTGATGTAACAGGGAGAGTCTCGTTAGAAGCCACCAGCCCTTTTTGGGAGTCATCTACGAGAGGTGGCAGTTCTTGCCCCTTACCCCTGTCGGTTTTGGGAGACGGCTTGAGGGTTGTTTCGGACTCTGCAAGCGGTAGAACCCTTCTCTTCTTCCGCGATGGCTGTTCTGTCGAGTTGCGCCTAATCTTGGGTGTGAAGCTAACGCGGCCCATTTCCTCTGCAGCCTGTGCCTTTTTCCGCTCAATCTTCTTTCGTCTCTCCAACCGTCGAATAGCATCGTCAGAGTCATCATCGGAATCCCAGGGAGGAATTACGAAGTTTTCCATGCTCTTCCTTTCCTGAGACTTCTTCATTGGCTCGTAATGTGCCATTGGCTCAGTGGCGTTCGATGATCTAGGTGCTTTGGCTCGCGGTGTGGGACCAGTGGATGGGGGTGATTCTGGAATCATTTCACCAGCTGTAGATTGGTCATTCGCAGGCGTTGCCGCTCTAATAGGTCCCCCATCTAGATCTTGTAATGACGTTTCGGGGATGTCATGGAGACGGCGTTGAGGACTCGAGGTTCGGATATCGGAAGGCGACGAGACATTGGCACGGTTCTTCAAAGGAGATGTCTCGATGAGGTTTGGCGATATTGAGTTGAAGAGCTTCGGAGAAGGTCGTGAAGATGTTGGACTAATATGTTTGATGGCTGAAGATAACTGCGTCTGGCCGAACAATTGACTACCGGCCAGAGGCGCAGCGATGCTAGGTCTCGCAGCAAATGGGTTCTTGGATACAGCAGGCGTCTCAAAGGTGGGAGCGTGAGGACGGTGCGGGGTTTGGCCGTTATTCAATTGTGAGGTCCCGTCAGGATGTCTCCAGTCACCTCTAGTATTGTCGAAACCTGCATCCTCTGATATTTGAGAGGAGGGCCGGCCCAGCTCGCTCATGTTCGCAAAATTCACGGCCCCTGTATCATCATCCTGAAGGGTTCGAGGTTCGTGAGAGGCGGGTTGAGTATCGCCATTGACGGGGCTCGAAGGTACAATATCACAGTATTCGCTGTAATCACGATCATCGTTCACCTGAGTCGGGGTCTGTTGAGAATAATCCATTTTGCGCAATGCGGCAGTTACAGCACTAGCCGGCGGCTTGAGAAACTTGATTAGAGGCTTGGATGCATTGTCTTGCACTGATTGCAACTGCGGGCTGTCATGGCGCGCGGATAAGTTGGCAAGGTGTTTTGGCTTGACCAATGTAGCTGGCACCTGAACGCTCAAATTCACGTTGCTGTTCGAATTGACGCGATCTTGGAGGCCCTGTGCAACGCCATTCACCACGTTTGCCTCGAGAGCTGCACATTGCTTTTTCGAATGTGTCAGTGCCACCCTGGTCGTGTCCCAGTGCGACGGATCGTCATTCTCGGTAGTGGGACCCCCTGGACGCGCTTTGTCCGATAACGCGTCGTGGTGAACAGCGGTAGCTGGTACTGCTAAATCGATGACTGTCGGGTCTGATGATGGAACAACTACTTCGCTCGTAGGTGAAGGAATCTGTTTCGGGCTTGTCGTGCTTATTTTGGAAGATGAAACGTATTTGGGAGGCGAACTACTGAGCTGTTTGAGGCATGCAAGTGTTAGTGCATCTTGATCGTGAGGATGCAAACCCCAGTGCAGAGGTAATTCAGCTACACTGGTTACGTACCGTGCCTACACCAAACTCAGCCCTGTAGGCCTTGAAAATGGGCTGGCTATCCTGCGTCTCATTGCTGCCTGCCTGAGCAAGCATCTGCGAGTCTGTCATGGTGGCGAGTCGTGCATCTTCCAGGGTGAAGGCAGACGCGAGCAAGCGACTTTTAGAACGGTGAGAAGAGTGGTTGCGAAAGGAAATCAATTGACTGTGCCTCTGTGTGGCTAAAATGAATGTGAATTGACCGAAAGGGAAAACAAAGAGACCAGCCGTGAACGTCAGTGACACGAGAGCACGTGACATCCCCGACCACTAACATGAACATTCCGAGGCGACAGAGACAATTGAGACGGCTTTACTTAAATTCAGCTATAAATACTTATTACCTAGTCTCCCATTTGGCGGTCTCCATCTTCCATGTGCAAGTAGGCTTCTAAATATCTTGGGCCCATGTATTGTTTTAATTATACAGATGTTCTTCAGCCAATCGCCATTCCCAATCCGTCAATAACTGAACACTTCATTGTTGGACTTGAGTACTATCTACCTGCCGGGCAAGTTATATAAGATAGAATAGATAATATCTGTAGATATAAACTTTCTCTGCCTCGAAAGATCTTCTACGGTGATCCAATGCCATGTTTGGGAAGTAAAAACAGAGACGCCTTGTGTGTAACGCATCATATTGAGCACCCATAAGTCAAGATCCTTTCTCGCTCAACCACTTAAAGGAAACTCCAATAGCCATATACCCTGAAGTTTCTGGAGCACAGCCGTGGCGGTAAGCAGTCATGTGTGCTTGAATCTTGCTGAAGTCTTGCTGACCATTGACAGCACATTTTCCTAGCTTCGTGCGACACTCGTTGAATCGGGAGACTTTCTTCTCAATGTCATACCCGAAAAGATCTCCAAGGCATCTTAGGTAGCCGGACTCCAGACGGCCAAGCTTCTTCCCAAATACTTCCGGGTTACAAATGTCAACCCGACGGACAGCCTCGGGCTGCATGAAGGGGCCTCTCTCATGCAGTCAAACCATGAGAGCAATAAAAACATCATCGTAGAAGGTGCAAACGCTCTCATCCTCGACGTCATTTATAAATCATATCCATTTATCGTCTCGTCTAAGACAACACTGGGCAGCATCATCAGTGGTCTCACCTTGAAGTCCATGAGCATTACAGAAACGATCGGAGTTGTGAAGGCCTGTACAGGCCGCATCGGACAGGGGACTTTCAAGACAGAATACAATGGAAACCTTAAAACTAAACTTCAAGAGATTAGCCGACCATGGTGAACCCCAGCCAGCAGAAGACACAAATGTAGATCGCTCAACCCTAGCATTGTCAAATATAATACTTCAACTACTGCAACTTTCTGACCCTCACGAAGCTTGATGTCCTGGATACTGTCGATGCTATCAAGGTCGCTATCGCTTACAAGGTTGATAGCGTCGAACTTAGATATTGTCCTGCCGATCTCGATATGCTAGCCCAAGTCGTGGTTATCTACCACGGGCTGCTTGGATGGCAGAAGCCTACCTCTGGAGCAGCTACTTTCTATGGTATTCCTAAGCAAGCTCGCTAATACCTTAAGATGTGATGTCCGCCAAAACAAAGCTCTATAGTGCTGACGCCTGCCATAGTACATCGAGAAGTTTGTTGTATTCAAGATACCTTGGCTTGTTGTTATAACTCATAGGCTTTCACTAGCATGCACCTGATGAAATGTATGGACAATGGCCTTGACTGTGAGGCTACGATCATGGGCACTTAAGGGATCTGTCTTACACAGTAGATGGAGGACTTAAGACAAGAGGTAAATATTTCCTTCGATTGATCGTCACTCAAACAGATAAGATACAGCACGAAATATAAGGTCAATTACCCTCGCGTGAATGGCAGCCAAAGTCTCAGACAAGTATTCGAGATAGTCAGCGGTCTTCGCTGGGTAGCAAAAGTAACACTGATAGATATCTTAACGCACCATAGTGCACAATTTCACAGATTCTCATATGCATTTCCACCATGTCGTGCGAACGGCCAGCTTTGAGCTAATGGCTATTGATTTTTAGAACGTAAGCTTTTATCCTTCAAATCAGATCCCCCTCTTCAGAACCCAGGGTCTGAGAAGGGGTAGACACACTTTCAGGATTCATCTACGTGGATTCTTCCCAATATTTGACATCATTTTCGCCGTTTGAGGCGATGCTCAAGGGTGCTTTCCTGCTTTATGGCCGCCGCCTTTGTCTTAGGGAGGTTGTGGAAGTATTGATACGGATCATGATTTCTGCTGTTGCAGGATTGCGTCTTGCTGCTTTGCATAATTCCTATGACTTAACAATATGCCCCGTGTATCTCTATCTGCCTCACTGTATATAACTTGCAATATGTGCGTTCTTGGCCGGTGTCTCTTCAGTTGACATGATGCAGTCAGGCCAATGACTCTGGGAAAAGGAACGATTTTAGTAGAATCACTAATGGTTATCTCGCAGATATATCAATATCAAGTATTGTGGTAAACCACGACTTATATTAGTGCTGTCGGCCAGGTAAAGCAACGATGTGAATATGGAAGTGCCATGCTGGCCCCTGAAACATAGATCGCACGTATTGTGCATAGGTCAACAAGAGACAGGGTTATATCTCGAGATTATGTCAACTTATTCATTCTTTTTGATTCAGTGACTATAATTTTCGAGATTGATTTTGGTCTCGAGGTCAAAACTATACTTTTGCGGGTAGTAAAAAAACAACTGGTGCAGAACCTTCAGTTCACGGTGATGTTATCTTATGAATATTTGGCTTGAGAGTTCATAATATGTCGCAACTTCAGGATCTAGGCCCGAACTCCCTGGATATGTACACCTGTCATAGGAAAGGAAGCACCTCATGTCATGATGATTAGTATATAGACAATAACTTGACTTTCAGGCAGGTCTGGAGCCCGAGCCGGTCCATCTCGAGGAACAACATGACCAGGATACGCACTACCCTCCTTGGAACTAAAACGCTGATCCAACTTATAATACGCGTCGTTTCCACGTTTCTTCTTCCCATCATGTGAAGGGCAGTAACTAACAAAGGCAGAGGCTACACGTGAACTTGTGCTCGGTGACCATCTCTCGGCCAGGTCAGCAACTGTTATGGACCAGGGTTGGCAATTACTTAGTAAATAGTAAAGTAATCAAATTTTACTATTAGTAATTACTAAAAGTGAGGCTAGTAATAGTAATTAGTAATTAGTAAAATAATTTTACTATTTAGTAATTACTATTTACTATAATAAAAGGAAAAGTTAATAAATAATTTTTTTAAAAAAAAAATTATATATAGTTTTTTATTATAAGATTAAAAGTAAAAAAAGAAAATTTTTATATATAATATTTATAAAGTTATAATCCCAAGTGTTAATTAGCTGTATTTACCTTCAATTTGTATTCCCTATACTGCACTACATTGCCTTGTAACCTAATCTAATCTATTACTAACCTGCTAAGCTAGCTTTAATCTACTAATATTTATAGTTTTTCCCTTAATGCTAAAACCTTTATTTTCTAATTTACCTTTTTCCTCCTCTTTCCCCTTTTACTTTCTCTCCTTTATACTACAATAGCTTTTAATTCCTATAATATAACATTTATACTACTAAATTAACTACTATAACTATATATCTTAACTCTATAAACTATAGCTAGTATAGACTATTACTGCTACTTAATGTAATACTATTAATAAAGGCCTGCTATTACTTTAATAGGCATTAACTTTATTCTAGGTAATTTACTAAGTCTTTTAATGCCTCTATTTAATCTATAATATAATTAATAAGGGCCTTATTTTTAGCTTTATCTTTAGCTTTATCTTTATTAATACTAAGTAGCTATACTTAGTAACTAAAGATTATAAGATTAACTTGCTATATTATTAATAGTTTATTAATATATAGTAGGTATTTTCTTATAATTTTATAATACCTTAAAAAGGATTAGAGGATTAATATAATATTAAGCTTAAGGCTATAGATTTTTATTAGGTTACTAGATATATAGGCATTAACTGCCTTAACTGGATAGTTATAGCTAGGTTAGCTGTTATTAATATTAATTATATAGCAGTATATTTTATAATAGATTTTAGGGTTCTTAGCCTATTTTAAGATAGTCTATTTAGGTTAAAGCCTTAGTAATAATTACTTTAATTAGGTAATAATAAAGAAGGCATTTAGCTTGCTAAGGCTAGGGGAAATATCTTTTTTATGCTTATAGATTAAGGCTACTTGTTTAGTTAGATTATAAGGTTTAAGGTAGCAGCGCTATATAATCTTAAGACTTAATTTTAAGGTTATTGTATTTTTTAGTATAGTGTATAATACCTTATATTATAATATGCTAAAAATAAGCATTATATTATATTCTCTTATTATATAAGACTCTATTGGCTATACCTTGCGTATTGCTGCAGAGACATTTTAACTTTTTAATAAAGTTATAATTAATTTTATAAATTAATTTTTTTTTTTTTTAATATTTTTTAAAAAAATCTAATAAAATTTTACTATATAGTAGCACTATAGGGTATTATAAAAGTAAAATCCCTTTTTTTTAATATAAAGTAATTTTATAGCCTTTACCCAGTAATAACTAATAAATAGAACCTAGGTATTTTAATAACAGCTACAAAAGTATTAACTATAAAGTCTCTAGCTAGACTGAAATCTTAATAAACTTAATTAATAAGGTTACCTTTAGGCTATAGTATCTTAAGTAACTCTAATTATAATAAATATATTACTTAACTAGTTAAAAAGCTATAAAAAGCTTAACTAATAGAATCTATAACTTCTCTATAACTTTAACCTTTCTTAATCTATCTATCCCTTAAAGTTATCTTAATAATTATAAAATTATTAAGAAACTAGCTAAGCTTAAGTTATCTATAAGTTCTTTACCTTAACTATATTAAATTAATAAGGCTAACCTTAATTACAGTTAAGATATTAAACCTAAGTAACTAGCAGCTAGTAACTGCTATCTATTAATAGTATATATAATTTCCCCCTACTTATTATAAGTACTGCTAAAGGGTTTATAATAGAGATATTATAGCCTTTTAATAGCAGGCAACCTATAGAGCAATATAAGAAGAAGCTATATAAGTAAAAGCAATTAGCTATAATAGTTAAATAGATAATTAGCTACTTAGCCTAGCTATTTTTAAGTGTAATATCTTCTGCTACTTACTTAAGAACTCTTATTATAGTAGGTAGCTTTAAGAAGAGATATAGTACTTAATAGATACTTAGTTTATAAGTAGAGCTAAATAGTATCTTTATAAATTAAGAAATATCCTTTAGCTTAAATACTAGATTATAAGTATTATTATACTTATAATAATAGTTTCTACTAACCTATAGCTAGGAGACTATTATAGGTAGCATTTAGAGTTTATATGCAATAGAATTACCTAGAAAATTCTATAAAGTTAATTATATAGAATAAAAAAAATTCTATGTATAAGAAAGAGTTTATAACTAAAAGTTAAAGAGTCCTTTAGTAGGCAAAATGAGGCTATAGTTAATTAAATAGAATTTACCTAACTAAGCATATTTACCCTATAAAATAATAACTAATGCTAAGGCAATAAACAGTAATATTAACAGTATAATATAAAGTAATACTAATAATATTTACTAGTTACACTTTAAGCTTAAAATAATATAAAAAGTATTTATTTTTTAAATTAAAAATAAAATCTAATAAAATTCTACTATATAGTAGCATTATAAAATATTATAAAAGTAAAATTCTTTTTTTATATATAAAGTAATACTAATAATATTTACTAGTTATACCTTAAGCTTAAAATAATATAAAAAGTATTTATTTTTTAAATATTTAAAAATAAAATCTAATAAAATTCTACTATATAGTAGCATTATAAAGTATTTGTTGTATAAAGCGTAGATTAGTTACAATAAGCATTCTAGCATTAATTAAAAGAGCCTTGTTTTCTTTAATTAAAGGTAGCAGTCAGTTTAACCTTATTAAGCTATAGAAATCACACAGTAGGTTTAATCTAACTAATTAAAGAGCGTTTTGCTATTTGCAGCTTAACATACCCCCTATTTAACTGCATATTATTTATACAGTTAAATAAATCCTAAATAGCTTTAATTTTACTTAATATACTTTTATAATAAAAAAGAAATAAATAGATAATAGGAAATTATAATAGCATTATATTATTATTACCTTAAGTATATACTTTCTTAATCTTATAAATATAAGTATAATAGGTATAGTAAATTATAATAAAGAAGCGCTATATAGCCTTTAGGTCTTTGCTTTTTTAGCTATAAAAGCCTTTCTCTTATTTCTTTATAATCTCTTTTTCTTTTTTCTCCTTTAAGCTTTATAATTTTTATTATAGTATATAATTATCTTACTAGCCTCTTACCTTAAAGTATCTATCTCTTTAATAATATACTCTTTATCTTACTTATATACTAATAATTTAATATAGCCTCTTACTCTTAATAACCCTGCTATTTATAAAGAATACAATAATTGCCTTTAAGCTACTATTTTTTATGCTAGTTGCCCTATATATAACTGCTTTGTTTTACTGCTTTATACCCCTGATTTAAGTGCTATAACTTATATCTATAAGCCTTCTATTAATCTCTCTACTATGCCTAATACCTAGCCTTTTTGCCTACCTCTTAGAGGGTTATTTTAATCTTACTATAGCTATTCCCCTAATAGTATGCATTTATATAAGTAACTTAATGCTTATTAAGTTATATATAAGTCTAGTACTTATTCTTTTCTCTTAAAAGGTAAAGCTATTATTATAAGTCTTACTTCTATCTTTTATTTATTATATATACTAATTAGAGGTAATATAGCTTAAATCTAAACTTAAAGATAATATCTTTAAGCTTAATTATACTCTAATTAAGGTTAAAAGCTTTACTAGTACTATAAGATCTTATAATAGTAAGGTTAAGCTTCCTTTTAATAATAATACTGCACTTAAGACCCTTTACCCTGCTAAGAAGAAGAATTCCTCTATTGCAATTACTCTAGTAAAAACCCCTAAGACTCCTAAGACCTTATATACTTTAAAGTATAAGCTTAAGTTCCTTAAAGGCAAAGAGTATATATTCCTATATATATAGTACTTTAAGAATACCTTATTAGGTAAGAGTCTATTATCTTATTATACTATAAAGAATAAGCCTAACTTAAAGTACTATTATTATTGCTTTTATAGTAGTTATAAGGGTTATACTAGCCTATAAGTGCTTTTATATTTCTTCTTAAGTATATTATTAACTTATTTAATCTTTATTATTTACTTCTTCTAGCTATTACCCTTTATAATATAATTACTAATAGTATTTATTCTATAAGTTATTTATCTTTCTTTATCTATTTACTTTAAGCTAATTATTTATATAGGAGATTACCTATACTAAGACTTACACTTTAGTTATATTTAAGCTCTTTAAGGCTTACTTTACCCTTTTTATTATCTTTAACTATTATATTTTTCCTTCTTAGGTCTTTAAGATCTCTTATCTTAGGCTTAGTATACTTACTTCTAAGGGAAGAAGCTTTCCTAGTATAATAAATCTTAAGGCTCTTAATATAATCTATAATAGCTTAGTAAGATTTAGTAGTATTATTCCTATTAATAATAATAATAAAGTTAAGAATAAAGATAAAGATATTAGTAATAATACTATTATTTAAGCTTTTTAGAACTATTTACTATGCTTAAATAGAAGTATTTTAGCTATAAGAGATACCCTAGGCTCTTTACCTTTATTACTAGCTAGTTAAATAATTAAACTTTACTTTATTAAGACTTTTAACTATTTAAGCTATATAAGATTAAGTAATGCTTTAAAGTATTTAAATTACTACTATAATAAAGCTTTAGTTAATCTATCTACTAGCATCTCTACTATAGGTAAATAAGTAATCTAAAAGCTCCCTTTACTTTCTTCTTATTATAGCTATATATTCTAGATTTCTATATAATGCAGTTAAGTATTAATCTTAGTACTTAGCTTTATAATAAGATATATTATCTATTAATTATTATAGTAGATAGTATATAGCTTTATTAGGTAAAAGTATAATTTATTAAGAAAGTATTATAAATCTATTACTTTAGCTGCAGTATGCTTTAATGTAATTAGTTCTACTTCTATTATAAAGGTTAAAACTATACTTTAGTATATTACTTTCTACATTATAATACTACTAAAGAGGGTAATAAAATATCCTTATAATAATATTTTTATTTCCTTATTATCTATAAATAAAGCATTTAATGCTATATAAAGTGCTTAAGTTTTATTATAATTGCTTTTATAGGCAATTATAAAATTATAAGTAATATAAAGATATTAAAGAGCTTAATCTATAGACTTATAGTGCTCTTTACTTAGATTTATAAGGTATTTAAAAAGCTAAGATGCTATAAAAGCAATATCTAGCCTTACTATTACTATAGTATATAGCAAAGATCTAACCTTTTCTTAATATAACTTAATATAAGCTAGAAATACTTAGTCCTCTCTCTTAGAAAGCTTAATAATAGGAATAGAAATAGTAGAAAACTAGTTATACTTATTAAGGTTATATTTAACTATACATTTCTCTAGATATAAGTTATAATAAAGGTAGATTTTCTTATTTAGCCTATCTCTAATAATTCTAATTTTTAAGAACTACTTAGCTTCCTCTTTATCTTAAAGCTTATATATCTCTTTTAGTATTTTAATAATCTTATTTATAGCTTCTTTCTACTTATAGTAATATAAAATAAGGATATTATTTATAAAGAATATTACTAATATATTTTATATTTTTATATAAAATAAGCACTCCTTTTTCTTACTAGGTTTTAAATTAAGGCATTTTAAAGTGCTTAAGAATTCCTTAAACTATAAGATAGGTAAGTCTCTTAGTCTATATAGTACTCTTTCTAGCTTATTTAAAGCCTTATAAGAAGTAGCATATAACTAGAGATTTATTTTTATTATATATTGCATTAATAAATGCATTTATTATATCTAGTTAGTAGATTTTAAGATTATATTTAGCTACTAGAGTAATTATAATATAAAATAAATATACTATAAGAGTTACTATATATATACTTTAAATTATGTTTTCTAGTTATAGATCTTTATATATATAGATTTACACTTTACATTTATTTAAGTTTTTATTCTAGTTAAATTTATATATAAATACCTATTTTATAGGTATAAGCTTAATCTATATATCTTACTATAATATTACTATTTAAGTCTTAAAGTCTATAAGCTTTTTTACTTTAGTATATACTGCTATAAAGAATAGCTCTTTAAATGCATAAGTCTTTAGCTCTTTCTATATCTTTAGAAGTAGAAGGAGTATATTTTAGTAAATCTTTATAGGCTTTAAGGTCTTATATATCTACTTAGGCTTTAGAGGATTAAGCTTTAGGTTTAACTTTATTATGCTCCTCCTATTAGCTTTCTTAGCCTTTTTAATTATATTAAGGAAAGTAGTAAAAGCTATAAGGATGCTTCTAGGATATAGTAGCTCTTCTCTATAGTAATTAGTTAAGAAGAAAGCTGCTTTATTATCCTATCTATACCCTTATATCTTCTTCTGTATTTTTAGGTTCTATCTTATGCTCTTTCTATCTTGCTTAATATCTTATTATTAAGCACTATATCTTAATAGTTCTCCTAGAGGTAGTTATTTCCCTTTAGGGCATTTTTAGCCCCTTTTTAATTATGCTTCTTAATTTACTAAGAGCTCTAGCTATATTATTACCTGCATCTCTACTTCTAGTAGAGTGTTAGTTAGTATCTTAACTGGTATTATAATATACATTTTAGGTCTTAGTAGAGCTAAAGTCCTTATCTTATTCTATATTATAAAGTGTATTTAATATCCTAGTAGAGCTAAGGTCTTTATTTTAGTCTAATTTAGTATCCTAGATAGCATTCTACTTACTTATAAAGCTTTATCTAGCATCTTATCCTATATTTAAGGCTATATCTTAAAGGTAAGTAAAGCACTTTACTCTTATTCCCTAAGCTCTATAGCATCTTTAGCCTTTATCTTGCCCTTATCTAGAGTTCTAGAGCATTTAGGAATTACTTCTATTAGTTTATTTAATATATACTTATTATTTAATAGCACTTTCCTTACTTCTTAAAAGTATTATATTTATACTTTTTAACTTTTTATTAAGCTTTTAAGGATATTTCTAGTAGCACTTTATTATCTTTAAGATATAATACTTTCTACTAGTAAGCTTTTATTTATACTAGTAGAGCTTTAAAGCTTTTAGTTTATTATATTATCTTTTACTTTAAAAGAGGTTTTTTCTTTTTATATTATTATATTAAGGCTTAAAGGAGTTTAAGCTATACTACTATCTCTTAAGTATATATCTAGTTTTAGGGTTACTTTTAGCATTTTAAGTCTAGTTAATTAAAATCTAGTTAAATCTTTTACTATACTTTAAGTATTTTTTATGCTTTTTAATTATTATAAGATGCTTATAGGCATAGTATTTACCTTTAAGTTTAATTTAACTAATTATTTAACTAGTATATTTACTTAAGAAGCTCTTTTTATCTTAATCTTATTTAGATAAGATTAATCTTTATAAACTATCTAGTTATTTAGCTTAATAATAAGCTCTTCTAATTAAAGCTTAGTATATTTATTATAGAAAATAGATTTATTAAATTATACATTTTATATTATTACTACTCTTTTAAGGCAAAAGATCTAGATATAATATATATTACTTATAATATAGCTAACTAAGTATTTAATATATACTTTTAGCTTAATCTTTATATTTCTCTTTTCTTTTCCTTCTTCCTTCTCCCTTCTTAAGAGGTATATATAGCAATTATATATAAGCAGTAAACTTATACTTAGTTTAAGATTTACATTTTCTTTTCTTATTTACAATAGTATATAGTATTTAAACTATTCTTTAAGTACTTTAATTAGTAATTTCTATCTAAGTCTATATAATAAGCTAATATTAAGTAGATAAGATACTATTTTAGTACTCTTAGGCTAGAGCTCTTCTAGCAAGTTAGCCTTATAAAGCATTAAAATAAATTTTATAGTAATTTACTTACTACTTTATTTAGTAGCTTTATTTACTTTATAAGTATCTAGTAGTATAAGCTCTAGCTTAATACTTTAAAAATTTACCTAGTATTAGAATTAAGTTAACCCCTTAACTGCAATTATAGTATACTTATTATCTTAGTAGATTATATAAATTACTACTTTAAATTAATATTATATCTAGCATTTAAAGTAAAATAAAGTATTAAATACTATATTATACTGCTTTATATATAAAGCTTAAGTAAATATCTATTTATTATATTTATCCTTAATAACTAGCAGCTATCTTAATCTATTATAGCCTTCTATATAATCTTAAAGATCTTAATATATATACTAAAAGGGTCTTAGAGTACTCCTTTTTAACTTTCTTCTTAAGATAATCTAAGTAATATGCATTCTAGTATAAATCTTATACTTAATCCTTAGAATTCCTTTAATCTTAATATTCTATATATATAATATAGCTTTCTTAAGTATATCCTTTAATAAATATCTAAGTCTTAGATACTATATTATTATTATCCCCTGTTTATACTAATGGTATACTGATGTTTAGCTAGTCTTTATGATTGTAGACTGGTTACATGCTGTGTAGTGTAATCAATTCTGCCCTTGTTGTACAGAAAATATAAGCCCTGTTGCCTTAGGCCCCTAGTGTAGGGACCTTACATTTTGTAGGTCTTTGGCACAGTGGTTTAGTTCAACAGCCCTCTATCGCTACTAACGCTAACGGTCTTTAACTTTAGGCTCCTAAACCTATATAAAACTTAATATATTTTTCTTCTGAAACCCTGCAATTACCCCTCTCTTATCCATTTCGCAGTATGCTATCCCCCTTATCTTTACTGTAGAGTGATTCTTATTGCCCTCTTAGCCTGCTACCTGATAGCCTTAAGCCACTCGTTATATAAGCTGCCATAAATGGCTATAATAAATTCCCTTTTCTTAACCTCTAGATCTATCTCTCTAAGCAACTTCTCTCTAAGTGCATTAAGTGCCTTTATCTTAGCATTAAGAAAGCCTCTATTAACTAGCTTATAATAAGGCTATATAACCTTAAGGATCTTACAACTAAAGGCTACCTGCTTAATGCAATTAATATTATCTATATGCTCCTAGGCCTTTAGGATCTCTATTGCCTTATTATATAGCTTGTAATAGTTACTGCTGCTAATAGCTTGGTTAATTATATCTTTCATTTTAGTTGCATTAGGTCCTTCTATCAGATAAGGCTTATTAGGATCGGGAGTCTGCAGGCTTCTTCTGATATGCATCGTAACGGTGTAGCTGTGATGTTGTTAGCGGCTGCGATTAGAAGGGAAGGTGGGTTAGATGACTTACTGCGTGTTAGATGATTGAAGTGTAGTATTGTTTAAAGTGGGTTGCAAGAGGAAGATCTAGCCTAGCTGAAGAGTAAGAAAGGCTTTCTAGCTGGCTTAAGTGTAGTTAGGTTTAGGCTATAATTAAAGCAGCTAACTTAATAATATTAACTTAATAAAGCTTTACTGCCTAGGAGGCAAGTAATATTTAAATTATAATAGATTTTAAAGATGCTTAGATACCTTTTAAGGCTAATATATAAACTTAAAAAAAAAATATTATTATTATATCTTCTTTTAAGTTAAATTAATCTTATAAAGATCTTTAAGAGAGTATTCTTCTCTTACTAAAAATGCTTATTATAATTCTTACTTAACTTATTAGTATTATATTATATAGTAGCATTAATAGAGCTTTAAGATAAATATTAAGCTACTTATATTTAAGGAAAATAAGATTATTAATAAGCTAAAGCTTATAAATAATAACATTTTTATTTACTAATCTATAGCATATAGTATAGTCTTCTTTATATATTTAAAGTCTTAAATTATATATATAAGTAAAAGAGATAATATTAATATAAAATCCTTTAATTATATAGATATTACTAATTATTAAATCTCTTCTATTAAGTATTCCCTTAAAAGTATACTTTCCTTTACTAATAATCCTATTAAAGGTTATACTTAATTCTATAATCTAATTTATAGCTTTAAAAGTTCTTAAGTTAAAGTAAGCTTTATTATTAACTAAATGTATAAATGCTTTTAAATTCTAAATTATACTTTCTAAAAGTAGATAGATAAAAGCTTTAAAAGTTAAGAAGATATATAGCAGTTTTTCCTTATACTATGCATTTAAGTTAAGGAGAGTATTAATATAAAAGTTATTAAAAACTTTAAGTATTATATTAGCTTAAAAACTGCTTAAAATATTACTATTATTATTTCTAGTACTTTAATTATTACTATTAAGCTTAATGCTTTTCTTTACTAGTTACTCTTTAAGTTCCTTTTACTTTAGCTTTATAACCTCTTTATAGATAATTATATAGTACTCTTTACCTAGATTGCACTTTTACTTTAGGTATCTTTTACTAGAAAGTATATATATAACTATCTTATACTTTATAGGCTTTTACTTATACTTTAGGGAATTATTTTAAGTTTAATATAAGTAATTATAGCTTTTACTTATATTAGTAGATTATGCATTTTAAGTAGTAAATATAATACCTTTCTTCTTAAATAGGTTATTTCTTACAATTGCTTAGAACTTATCTACTACCTTAAGGAGCTCTACTTAGGTTGCCTTCTTATTATATTCTAGCTATTAGGAGACCTTACTTGCTTTAATATTAGAGTTTTACCTTTTAATCTCTATAATAAGCTTAGATTAGGTTAAAAGCTCTTTAAATATATTAATTATATGCTTATTAAGCTTATTTTAAGCCTATAATAGTTTAAAATAGTCTTTAACTGCTTAAAAGAAGTCTATTATAGCTATATTTCCCTTAATCTTATTTAAATTATAAGTAATAGCTTATTTATAAAAGCTATTCTAGCACTTATATTATATTATAGGCTTTATACTTATATATTTTACTTATTTAAATACTAAGTAGTATTTCCTTTAAAGTATACTAAGAACTTATATATTACTTAAAGTATATTACTTTTTAATATCTTAAATAAGCTTTCTTAAAGGTATATATTTATTTTTATTTTTTTTTTAAGTTTATATATTAGCCTTAAAAGGTATTTAAATATCTTTAAAATCTATTATAATTTAAATATTACTTGCCTTTTAAGCAGTAAAGCTTTATTAAGTTAATATTATTAAGTTAGCTACTTTAATTATAGCCTAAACCTAACTGCACTTAAGCTAGCTAGAGAGCCTTACTTGCTCTTTAGCTAGGCTAGATCTTCCTCTTGCAACCCACTTCAAACAATACCACAGTTCAATCATCCAATACGCAGTAAGTCATCCAACCCGCCTTCTGATCGCAGACGCTAACAACATTACAGCTACACCGTCATGATGCCTGCTATCCGAAGAAGCCTGCAACCAGCCCAAGATAACAGGGCATATCAGATAAGATGCTACTAAGAAGTAATCCCTATAATTAACCTATTTATTAATAGAAATGATTACACTAACCTACATAATATAGCCATAGAAATTAGATTGACCTAGCAGTGCAAAGATAATGCTAGCTGCATTAAGCAGGTAGCCTTTAGTTGTGAGGTCCTTAAGGTTACATAGCCTCACTACAGGTTAATCAAGAGAGGCTTCCTTAATGGCAAGATAAGGCAACTTAATGAGCTTGAAGGGAAGTTGCTCAGAGGAATAGATCTAACTATTAATGAAAGCGACTTCATTATGGCTATTCAACTAGGCGGCTTGTATAACGAGTAGTTCGAGGCCATCCGGGACCAGGTCTGGCGAGTACTGAAGAAGACTGAACTGCAGCTGCTGTAACGCGAAATGGATGAGAGAGGGGTAATCGCGGGGTTCTGTTGGAGGGAAAATGTATTGAGTTTTGTATAGGTTTAGGAGCCTAAAGTCAAAGACCTAAAGTCATGATGTTAGCGTTAGCAGCAATAGAGGGTAGAATTGATTACATTACATAGCATATGACCAGTCTACAATCATAAAGACTAGCTAAACATTAGTATACTATTAGTATAAACAGGAGATATTTATTTTTATATTTTAAGTTAACTTCTTGCTAGATATAATTAAAGGTAAGACTCTTTATTATCTTACTAATCTATTCCCTTAAAGCTTTTTCTTTAGTAAGATACTCTTTATAGATATAAATATTATAGTTATATAAAGTATTTATAATATTATAAAACTGCAATTATATTAATATTAACTTTTAACTAAGTACTAGGTTATTATTAATATACTTAGTCTTATATTCTTCTTAAGTATATTTAACTAAGTAAATAAGATAATTATTATTACTTTTTATAATACTTAAGTTAATATATTTTTAGATTTTAAGTAATATAGCATACACTTAAAGCTCTACTAACTATTTAATTCAGTTTTTAGTACTTTATAAATATATAATATATATATTAAGTCCTTTAATAGTATTAAGTTTAGTTACTTATAATATTATAGCATTTAATCTTATATATAAATATTAATAATATTTTTTTTTTTTTAAGTTTATATATTAGCCTTAAAAGGTATCTAAGCATCTTTAAAGTCTATTATAATTTAAATATTACTTACCTTCTAAGTAGTAAAGCTTTATTAAGTTAATATTATTAAGTTAACTGCCTTAATTACAGCTTAAACCTAACTGCACTTAAGCCAGCTAGAGAGCCTTACTTGCTTTTCAGCTAGGCTAGATCTTCCTCTTGCAACCCACTTCAAACACACAGTTCAATCGTCTAACACGCTTCAATAGTAAGTCATCCAACCCGCCTTCTAATTGCAGACGCTAACAACATTACAGCTACACCGTTATAATGCCTATCTAAAGAAGCCTGCAACCAGCCTAAGATAATAGGGCATATTAGATAAGATGCTACTAAGAAGTAATCCCTATAATTAACCTATTTATTAATAGAGATAATTATACTAACCTATATAATATAGCTATAGAAATCAGATTAACCTAGCAGTATAAGGATAATGCTAGCTGCATTAAGCAGGTAGCCTTTAGTTATAAGGTCCTTAAGGTTATATAGCCTTACTACAGGTTAATTAAGAGAGGCTTTCTTAATAGCAAGATAAGGCAACTTAATAAGTGTTAAGGCTTGAATAAAATAGCCTATGAATTCGATATAGGTCGAAGGATAGATAACTGTAATAGGTGTAGAAGAGGCTGTAGAAATAGGAGGGAAAAAGGTTGTAACTGTGTTGTAGATAGGCATA
>SRZU01000124.1:0-152226 GCA_013183765.1 Fusarium xylarioides | reverse complement strand
TCAATTGACGATTTTCACAGCCAAAAAATCAAGGTTACGATATCTGATTCCCGGTATCGTTGACGTACCGGTCTAAAAGAGGGGTAAAAGTGGACCCGTTACTTTGCTGGTGCTCCCTCGTTATCTAAGGGATAAGCTCTAAAGGTTACGCATGCAACCTCTTGTCCAGTCCCACTCCTGCGCGTACTCGTCGACTAATAACGCACTCGTGCGGATTCTAGTGGTCCCTTCTCATCGCAGCCGAGTTCTAGATCCCACCGTGAAAGTGGGCTGCTACAGTATCGAAACGGTAGCAAGAATAGAGTCCGGTTCTCAAATGTGTATGGCCGATGACCGGTCATGATTGAGCGATTAATTCTACAACGAGTCTCTGTGTAACCACGGACGAGTTCATGAATGGCTGAGAATAGTTCATTGAAACATGAGCTCCAGTCTAAGCACAAACGCCTTTTCTCTCTCTCAAGAGGCAAATAGAGCACAAGTGCCGGTCCTCTTCCCGTGCGTAGACAACCAGTTCATTGCAACCCCCAACATCGTCTCGTACGTCAAGTCGCATCGCAGATCATCGTTAACAGAAATTATTAAGCATCCAAAACAAGAAACTAGCAACAAAGGCAAAAAGCGAAAAAGCTCCGACCGATGCTGCGGCAATTGTGAGATGTTCCCTCTAAACCGCTAATGTAATTGTTGGTTCAACTGTCATGCCACTATACCACCCAAAAAGACATAGCGATATCCACCCCCAAAGGAAACAGTAGAAAAAAAGGTACAGTCCGCAGGGGTTACAAATGTCAGGACCGGTACAAGCCCGAAGTGGCGACCTTGTGGGGATGCTATTATCATGGGTATAGGTATGGGACTGGGGTCAGTTTTTGTATGTGATTTTCAATATATTGAGGTACTAATACTGTATCTAATAGTCTAATGGGAAGCTACCTTCCTAGATGCATCTTATAAACCGGTCTTGTGTTGAAAGGGATAGCTTTATGAGGAAATCTTCGTTAATTGCTTCCCAAGCGGCGTTAATAGCCTCTTGTTGCCGCTGACGATTGAGACTATCTATATCGTAATTATCATCTATCTACATCTCCATTATAGGCTATAGATTTTTAATAGGATTGAGATCAGGATTGTATTGTAATTAAGGGAAAACCCTATGCAGGAAATGCTCCTGTATATAGGTTTTAGTATAGTCTGCAGTGTATACGCTTAAGTTATCCTGTTGGAAATAGATATCGTTGGAGCTAGTTAGCTGCTTGACCTGATGGAGGAAGCTGTTAGTGTGTTTAATAGGACTAATATAGTAGTTATAGGCGTTATTTAGGATGTTAAATCTAAAGATGAAGTTAGGACCTTTCTAGCGACTGTAGATGATACCCTAGTAATTTATCCTATTCCCTAACTATCTTAGAAATCAGAAATTAGAGATAGCTTTATTCTAATAGATAGTTATAGGGCATTAACTGCTCTTTATACTATAGAAGGTCTTCTTATCTGAAAAGGCGATGCAACTGTTAACCTAATTAATAGGGTCAGGGAAAAGGCATAGGGCTTTGTAATATATCTTAAGATGCTCTGCCTGAATTGATAGATTGGTCCTTGGCTTCTTCCCTGGATAATGACGTTTAAAACCTAGGAAATCTATCCTGGTATTAATAGTATCTATTCTAACATTAAAAAGGCCTAGAATGAAGGTCTGAAAATCCTTCCAGTTGATCTTGCGGCGTAGGGGATGTTCATTAAGCTACTAATGAAGAGTCTTAAGCTGCTTGTTGTCTAGTCTCTTCTTCTAAGGATGCAAAATATCTTTCTTAGGGGTTAAAGGATAACTAAGGCTATAATAAACTTAATGCTTAGTATATCCTGTAATATTAGAGATCTAGGAAGCTATTATAGAAGTGTCTTTAGATAGAATATAATAATAAAATTGATTATTATAGCATAATTCCTTTAAATAGGCCTGCCTTCCTTGTAGAAGCTCTTAAAGAGGGCTATAACTGCGGCTTTAGCTGTAACTTGGTGTTCTCTTGGGCGTAGGTTCATCATGTTAACAGATAAAGCTATCTTTAGCAATTCTCCAGTTTCCCTAACATCCTCTAGGTCCTTAGACTGGTCTATTATCTTCATAGATCTTAAAATCAGTCATTTTAGCAAAAATGCAGCATTAAAAGCTATAAAATTGAGGTAGTTGTAGTGTTGTGTTAAAAAAAGCTGCCTTTATTATAGTAGTAATGACCTCAATTAGTTGCATTATAATTTATATCATTTTATTAAGGAAGTTAGCTGCAAAGTACTGATTCTATTAAAATCTTGGTTTTAGGTAGGAAAAAAAGGTTAAACTAAGTATAGGTACCTAGCCTTAAATGAGCTAATAAGGCCATTTTGACCTATTCTGCGGTGGGGTAGGGTACAAGCCAAAATGCGGAAAATGACATTTGTAACCCCTGCGGACTGTAGATAGTGGGCTCGTGGATCACGACAACGTCTTCTCGGTGGTAATTGCTCCTCTGTACGACCAAACCACCAGTCGTACAGGACACGACAAGACAAGGCAATTATCTAGAAGTTCTAGGGTCAGAGTGGCAAATGTTCTGGACTGAACGAAGAACACTGATGAGGCTGAACAGGCCGATCAACCAAATGCCAAATGACACTTGGTTTCCACCAGGAAAAAAAAAAGAAAGTTCCGTAGAAGCGACAATCATCATTGAGGGTCTTGCTGTTGTTGTCTGATAGGCAGAGAGAGTCTAGGGCTTTGCCGCAGACACACCTCACCTCACCTCGAGCTACGTACGTGACATGCACGTTGGGCTTACAATTGGCTCTGACAACGGCACATTTTCTTGTGGCAGAACACATGACCTCGAGATGCGGATACTCATATTGTGTTGTTTATTTCGGTCTGAGAACGCATCATCTAAAGTCAAGTCAAGTCGAGTCAAGCCAACAGAACAGTCTCACTCACAGGCACTCATAGTCACTCACCCTCGTCTAGTTGGTCGTTGGCCGAGCCGTGAGCGATATACTCCTTCGCACAGTAGCAGATACCCAGACCCTACAGTGAAGACAGACCCAGGACCCTATCGACGCTAAGAGCCACAGGCGATTTGTTGAACTAAACCACTGTGCCAAAGACCTACAAAATGTAAGGTCCCTACACTAGGGGCCTAAGGCAACAGGGCTTATATTTTCTGTACAACACGATTTGATTGGGGTGGACCCGTCCAGACCCCGGTACGACGACTTTGGGCAATCAATCAGCTGGGGAGCTTGAGAATAGAGGCAATTGATCGACTGATTACGACCGAATAACTTCCAATTTGATGCTCATGCTTGCTAACGTATCAACCTAGCGGAGGTTGTGATTCACTTCCGGACTTATTGACGACAATTATAAAACGTAAAACAAGAAATCGTATCAAATAAAGAGACTCGCTGCAGGATTGGGTCATAATCTCCTTACTCGCCCAACACGTTATGGCTCCAAGCAGCCAAGAGTCGAATAAGCAGAGCCAGCCTCTGAGAGATCATTCCATCGCGTGTAAGAGCAGACTATCTCTGACAAGCGTCAACGGAAGGCGTTCTCTCAAAGGCGCCATGCCATCATCCCTAGACGTGAGTTGCTCGACTGGAGTTTCGGGTTAATAAAAGCCGCAGACAAAGACGAAATCAGTCAGAATCTCAACAAACAACACAGCACAACACAACACCAGCGGGCGCTTAACATCATAGAAGTGGAACAGGGATTAGTCGAACGTCATTTATCTGGCCATCATCATATCGGGCGAAATGAATACATAATAATAACACCAGCAGAAGCTCCATCCATATCTGAATGATGTTGTTGCCTCTGGGCGTGGCTTGTAGACACAACGAGATTCCCCAATTGGGAGCTCTGCAGAACAGACAGCGACTAGGTGCTGCTGGACCAATCCTACGCTGGTGTTTCTAGACCTGGCTCATCGTCATGTTCCAGCAAGATTAAGCGCCAGGATACGAGCAATAGTTACTATGGAGAGAGCGAGGTTGGTAGAGATAACAAACAGACGAACAAGCAAGCAAGCATCGACCGGAAACGGTCCTTGATAAATATTAATTATCTTTTTTGGAGGTTTCGAACCAAAGTTAGGCCGTGCCAATGACGCTAGTAGAGACGGCTCCAGTGTCAAAGCGAGCTACCGATGGATCTAAAAAGCCGTGGCCACTCGTATCTTAGACCTCAAAAACAGCCCGGGAGAACGTTCAAGGGTCCTTTCAGTTCCTTCTTCTCCCCCCGAGTCCCTTTCAATTCAGTCAGCGCATAAATTGAATTCGAACGTTACATGCAAGCTTTGGTTGTTCTGCAGTCGGGATGCTGCAATATAGTCGTCATTCATCACACCCCAGTAGCTATTTCGAGTACACCCGACTCCAAACTCCAATATGCGTATGCAGTCCCTACAGCCCGGGGATGCACAGTGCATACTCGGTCAGTTGAACTCTCAGCCCTGGCGCAGCCATCAACTACCTCGTTGTATGTACTGTATTGTAGTTTGCAGACGTACCTTGGATACTGGCGCAGAGTGCCAAATGCCGTGGCAAGGCGCTGGGCAGCGCAGTTCGGGTATTTACTCATGCTTTGCAATGTGAGAGTTCCTGAGCTCTACGTCAGAAAGAGTTATGATTTCCAGATAGAGAGTTCTTCACAGTAAAGCAGTTGAAAGGCCGTTCTTGAAGGTGGTAAACTCTACAATGAACCCTGGAATATCTGGTACCCCTTGCAAGCCGGACGGACTACTCAGTCAATTGACCGGCTTGCCCGGTCTTCCATATCTAGCCGTGCCTCGGGAAGTACATACTCACAGCACATTTGCCGCGTGATGTAACAAATCTTCACTGAATAGAGTTGCTGCTGTGCCTTTCGTCACTAGAGTTTTGAGCATAGAGTCTGAGAAGGCGGCTTTAAAGTCAATGAGGAAGCTTCCTACCTATCGAACAAGGCCTACGACGTATAAGGCGTGAAATCAAAGCCATCCCACCATCACGAGGCAGACGCACGAAGGGTAAAAGAAGGACGACTAACGTCGTACACGTAGGTATCCACCCACACACGATTGGAGCATCTATGAGCCTCAACTGGCGCAAGTAAACACATTGGAGGATGGTCGATACAGCCTGAACCTAGGTCTTTGGATGACGCAGTTGAGGCGACTGGCGACAGCCTTTCGGGCGTGAATCCGAGTTATAACATTTGAGCAATTGGTTGAGTTGAAAGGAGGAGGATGAGGTGGACAGAAGAGCTTCCTTACATTCTCAGCCGAGATGTGTTAATGTGAGATTCGGATTTCATGACACGTCCACTTGAGAAAGAGTTTGCTGAAGAAGCTGTTTATTTAGGACTAAATCTCCGTGATCACCATACCATTTTCTTTTACTCTGTAACTTACTGCTCGAAATCTCTCTCACTCTTGATACAATCACGTGCCAAAAGTCTGATAACACCAAAGCGTCTACCCCGCTTCAGTCCAGTATCAGCAAACAACACAATTACTTCAATAATAAGAATTATATACTTAATAGCTTCTAAATAATATAATTTTAATACTAAAATAAGCAGAAATTACTAAAGAAACTATAAATTTACTCCTAAGTAAAAGGTAGCTATAGTAGCAGAGATATATACTAGTAAATTAATAAGATAAGTTATAATCTCCTACTTAATAGATCTTAAAACTATCTCCTAGATAGTTAAATGCTAGAAAGAGAATTATAATAATATCTCTAGATTATATTTTAGGCATTTAAAGAAACTTAGCACTTAGGAGATTATATCTATCTAGTTATTTATTAAAAGAAATTACTTAATTATATAAAATAAGGTATTATTAGAGCTTAGTATTAAAGTATTAGCCTAGATGCTATATTATTAGTTAGAGAGGTATTAGTAATGTAAATAGAGATTAAAAAAGAGAATTAAACTGTTAATAGATAATGCAAAAGCAAGGCTATAATATGCCTATTTTTAGATTTATTATATTAATAAATATATCCTTGTAAATAGCCTTAAAATAATACCCTTCTTAACACTGACTTTCTTATAGATCTGCTTTACTAATAAGGTTACAGTTTCTAATGCACTAAATAACCCTAACAGCTAGATCTTTTACTAACCTAATAAGAAGTATTATATAGACCTAGTTAACATCTAGCAGCATATTAAACTAACTATTTCCCTTATATTCTAGGGAGAAATTGCTTAAGATAAATAGTTATATTTTATATTAATAACAAGGGATAAGACAGCTAAAAAAGGAGGTTATTCTAGCTAGTCTTATCACAAAGCCCTTACAAAAGGTCTCCTCCCTTTCCTTAATAAATTTAATCTATTTTAATAAGATAATACTTATATTTATACTGCTAAACTGTTAATAGATTAGCTGCTCCTCTATAGGATAAAACCTATTAATTAGCTATCTTATTCTCCTAATTTAAACCCTATAGAATACATATAGAAAGCTCTAAAAGCCAAGCTTCAACAGATGCATCCTGAATTCATCAGATTGAAGAACAACAAGGCAGATAGAGCTTAGTTAATTAGATAGTTGCAAGAGGCGTAGGCAGCCTTGCCTCCCTACCTGATTTTAAAGCTAATAACTTCTATAAAAAATTACCTTTATGCTATTATTTGCATATAAAGATAGTATATAAAATATTAAAGTGCTAGATTAGGGGAATTAATTAATATACATTTTATTAAATTTAATTAACTATTTATAATAATATCGCTAAGTGTTTAATTGCTATTGTAATGAGGGAGGTTAGCTGTAGGGCTGGTGTTGTCAGACTTTTGTCCTATAATTTTACAATCCAATCTGCAAATCTTACTGTCTCGTCTCTCTTCTTTTTACTCCGAGCGAACTACGGGAACTTGATGCGCCCCAGGGAACCTAGTCTAGCCTACCTTAGCGCTCCATAACGGCAACGCAAACGCAACGCAACGCAACTGGAGCCACACCCCCAAGAGCAAAAGAACAGGGTCCCTTGCCAATTCTGATTCAACAAGAGCGTGCACAGTGTTACCAACACCGTGCTCCTGCGTCGTCAGGTTCAGGTATCCTTGCCTGGGCCTTTTTTCGGCGCCAACCTTCCTTCTTCCACTGCACTTGCCGCCAGTGCCTCCAACTCTCTTTCTCTTTCACTTTCCTCAAGCAGTTGCTGCTTCGCCTGTATGTTCTAAACGACGATCTGAATTGCTTCATTTTTTCTTCTCTCTATACAAACAGAAGAATATGCCCTCATCGTTTATAGAGCGCTCATTTCATTCAATCTAAACATCTCTCCCTCTCTCCCTCTCTCTATATTTACCTACCTGACTTATCTCCCCTCCCCCACCAAAGAGTGACGAACCGCGCCCGCCGCCCACCGAAACCTCCCCGCCATCCATCCTATCGCACTCAATTCTCGCCCAACCTTGTGCCCCGCAACGAAACACTTTCTGCTTCTGCGAGTACGACAGGTCCAAAATCTTCGTCCTTCGACCCTCGCGAATGCGAATCTGAACGATCCGACCTGCCATGGTGATAAACGACTCTGGCATTAGAGTCTCGCGTTCCAATCTCGCCATGACCGCTCCCGCACCGACAACCACCGCCTCCGCAGGCACCGCCGCGCCCTCCACCACTGACGATACTGGTGAGCTATCCCGCCTTCGCCGGCATTGCCCCTCGTGTTTCTGAGCTCGACTCGACCCGCACCGTTGCCGCAACAGGACCTTGGATACAAAACTTCGATTTATACATGCTAACACTCGTAGCATCTACTATCACAGTCAACACAAAAGCGCCTGCTAATAATTTCCCTCCCGCAAAGACGGACAAGCCACGTCCTCACGTCTGCACCACTTGCCAGCGTTCGTTCGCCCGATTGGAACATCTCAAGCGACACGAACGCTCCCACACCAAAGAGAAACCCTTCGAGTGTCCCGAGTGCTCAAGATGCTTTGCCCGCCGTGACCTTCTGCTGCGTCACCAGCAAAAGCTGCACCAGACTTCGACCCCGTCATCCCGTCCTCGTAATCGTCGTGAGTCCACAACCGGTGTCGCTCCTGGTCAGAGTCGTGCCCGAAAGAACAGCGTCGCTGGAGCCAACGCAGCTGCCGCTGCCGCTCCGGCTTCAAATGCCTCAAACACCATGCGACCCCGAGCCAACACCGTTGGGCATATCGACGCAATGGCTCTCAGTATAGCCACTGGCTCTGCCAATGCTCCCGTGGCTCGTGGTGTTCATGGTCATAGTAGACACCCCAGCCTCGCTGGCTTTCCAGTCCACGCCATGGATCCTCTCTATGGTGGCATGTCCGCTGCTATGGGTCAACGAGCTATGCATCCTGGCATCCCTAAGCTGGAGACAGGAGCCTTTAGTAACCTCGACTATGTTAACCCTCTCAGGACGGCCCCGATGTCCTTCAACGAGTTCGATTTCGACACCATGCTCTTTGGGACAGCCACGACAGTAAACCCAAACAATCTCCATTACAGCGACTCGCCGCAGGTGATGAACATGGAAAACTCGCCTTTTGGGCACTCGATGAACGACATGTCTGCGCACCCCCAGTTCGACGACTCCGTTGACTGGTTGACTGGTTTTGAGCAACAGATGTCATTTGGGAACGAAAATGTGATTGATGATGGATCAAGTCCGTCCGCAATCAGCACGACGAGTCAGAGTGGGATTAGCGATGTTATGTTGGATGGGTCGAATCATCCTGCGCCGGCTGGGACCAGTACCATGTGGCCGACATCTGTGATGGCTCCTCCACAGGTGCCCCCGAACCCTTTTGCGATGGAAATGAATGGCACAGTCTTTCCGGATCTCCTTAGCGGAGCACCGTTATCACCTCAGCCAGCTACTCAAAAGATGAATGACCCTTACTTCTCTACGCCTCCACCCTCGCTGAGCTCATTGAGTCCCTCTGTTGTGACGGGACTCGGCACCCAAAACATTAACCAGACCCTTGGCTTCAACGCCGGCCCGGAGACGCCATCTTCTCTAAATGGGGGCAACCACGGCGCTTCGCCAGTGACCACCATTACAGATGCTACCCGGCATGCCATCGTGAACATCCTGTCCCAGTGCCTACCCTTTGGGGGTCGTAAACATTCTTTTACTTCTCAAGGATCACCTCAGTCGCCACTTTCCCAGTCTGCCGGCAATGCCGCCTCGTCCCAAGCAGCTAATCTGCCCAGTACTCAGGACCTTCAGCGATATGTCGGTGCCTATCTAGCATACTTCCACCCCCATTTGCCTTTTCTTCATCTACCTACTTTGTCCTTCGATATGCCCATCTCTGCCAATAGTCGTCCAGGTGTAGGTGGTAGTGGTTGTCTGATATTGTCCATGGCTGCTATCGGCGCGCTCTACGAGATGGATACTGCCCAATCTCGAGAGCTGTTTGAAATGGCCAAGAAAATGATCTTTTTTTATCTTGAAGAACGTCGAAAAGCCGATGTCCGAAAAGCAGATATTCGCCGAAGTACCCCAACTGACCATAGCAATGACGGCGGCGCTCACACTCCCGTGTGGCTTGTGCAAGCCATGCTTCTAAATGTTGTATATGGCCATAACTGTGGCGACAAGACTGCCAGTGACATTGCTTCGACGCATTGCGCCGCCTTGGTCAGCCTCGCACAAGCAGCTGACCTCTTGCGGCCCAATCGCCCCACCGCCTCTGACGGCCAGGATGTTCAAATGAGTGATGACCGAAACTGGAACACGAATCTGGAGCCCGATCAAGCAGAGTGGCTGCGGTGGAAGTCTGGCGAAGAGCGGAAGCGAACCTTATACGCCGTGTTTATACTTTCCAGCCTCTTGGTTTCGGCCTACAACCACACACCTGCGTTGACAAATTCAGAGATCTACCTGGACCTCCCTTGCGATGAAGAGTTCTTCTCAGCTGAGACGAGCGCGGTCTTTCACTCACGCGGTGGAGCTGAGGCTGCAAACCACAACCGGATGACATTTCACGATGCATTGGGTGACCTCCTTCATGTCAATGAGAAACAGCATCAATTCTCTTTTGGTGGACAGTTTGACACCGATGGAAGTGACCCAATGAGTGCGCCTCTTCGACCCAGCACATTCGGATCTCTGATACTTATCAACGCACTACACAACTATATTTGGGAAACACGACAAAGACATCACAACAAAATCTGGACAAATGAAGAGACAGAGAAGATGCATCGGCACATCGAGCCTGCCTTGAAGGCGTGGCAAGCGGCCTGGGCAAGCAACCCTCAGCACAGTGTAGAACGTCCAAACCCTTTTGGTCAAGGCCCTCTGTCAGCTGACGCGATCCCTCTGCTCGATTTGGCGTATATTCGGCTTTTCGTCAACCTTTCACGCTCAAAAGAGAGGTTTTGGCAAAGAGACTGGGACGGGATGGCTGAGGAGCTTTCTCGCGGAAATGAGATCGTTCAGCATGCCGAGCAATCACCGATCTCTAATTCTGAGTCTGGAAGTGCCGAACCTTCGGATAACTCAATCAATGGCTCAGGATTCGTGGAAACGCCTGCGACACAGACGTCATCGATGGACTTATCCAATACTAAGCTTCCTCTACGGCCAGCATCCTCTAGTATGTCGAGTCACACTACGTCTCGCAGGGAAAAGCATCTTCGGAAGGCAGCTTTCTACGCCGCCGACTCCCTGGCCATGTCGGATAAGCTCGGTGTGACATTTGCCGACTTCACAAGCAGGGAACTTCCTCTTCAGTCTGCCATGTGTGCATTCGACTGCGCCCAGGTCCTTGCAGAGTGGATTGCGACGTTGCAGGATCGTGTTGGCTGCTACTTGGGGATCCTTGGTCAGGATCAGGTCAATCTGTCCGAGGTTCCTGCCATCATGCTTCTGGAGGAAGAAGATGTGAAGCTTCTGGGCAAAGTCCAAGAAGTGCTATCATCAGCAGAGATGAAGATGAACATGGAGCTTGTCAATGGCATGAACGGCCAGGAAGCCAACCTGGACTTGGGTGGGCACAACGGCTACGCAGCCAAGCTACTCCGAATCACTGCATTGATGCTTGATAAGGCTGCAGTGTGGCCAGTTACACGACTCAAAGCTCGATGCCTGGAATCTCATGCAAACTTGATGCGAACACGGGCTGAGAGGTCCATCATGCCCCAGCAAAACGCACACGTGTAAGAACAGATGTAGGAAAAGGGCATCTTAACAGTTTTGTTTCCCTCGAACCGAGTATCAGCATTCACGAATCACGTTGGGATGCATCGAAGGACATGAAGCGATATTTGTTTATGGTTTACAGCAAACTCGAGCAATGGCTTTAGGCTCCATGAGATCTTTCATGTGAGCATCATACACAAAAGTCTATGGTTTGTTTCTGCTCGCAAAATTTTGTTTCCGGGCTTTGTTATTCGTATGATCTGTCAGTTTTAGCGTCAGGGGCGTTTGGTGGCTGTCTTGTCAGCAGCTTCAATATCGCCACAATTGGTATTGGAAGCTTGCGTATTATAAGCTTTGCTTGCTTTATCGTGAAGGATTGGTAGGGATTGGCACGAATTGCACATGGTAAAGCCGTGATCGCAAATGGATATGAAGTCGCCAGAACGACTGGTGGTTGAAAGGATACGCAACGACCGTTGTCGGCTCACACATACGTGTCATAACAGCATTCAAACTTCAACAAGGAGAATGTCACCTGACAGCGAGGTTCACGGAATGTGCTGGAAGCTCTGGGGAGGGAGGCAATAGCGATAAAAAGTACATGCTGCTGGGAAAAGTGGATGTCTCAACGGTTTTGATCGCAGGACTCGTACATGTACTTATGGACGGCGGCCTCTCATGTACCTTACCCAGTTGACTTTGTAGCCTCGAGCTGTTTAAGTAAAATAAGAAGCGTGTACGATTGGATTGTCTGTGTCTTCACTTGAGTGAACGAATAGCTAAGTAAGTCTATGTACAATAAGAGGTGATGAGGCTAGCCTGGCCTTTTAAAACAATTATTATAATACAAACACTCGTGGTATAGGTAGTAGAGGTTCTCTTTGCGCGCTGGAAAATTGAAATGAGCCAGTTGATTTTTATTGTTGCCTGCTCAAGGTAGGGATGGATATTAGGCAGACATGAACATTATGGCGATAGCTTGCCCATGAGAGTGAGTGAGTGAGGTGAGGCATTAGCGTCAACAAGCAGGTCCAATAGGGGCATTTCTCAGTCGCAACATCATCTTCACACACAACAACACAAAATGACAGACAAACAAGAAACGACCCTCTCTCCTCCAGACTTGAACTTCACTTTCGACGAGTCCGTCGCAGAATGGAACGTCAATCACCGCGAGTGGCTGAAGATCCACGACAAAACATGGGACTCGCTCGCAACAGGCGCCCTCGTTTTTGACACCTCCGACCGCATTCTCCTTCTCCAGAGAGCGCCAGACGATAGCATGCCTAACAAATGGGAGATTCCAGGCGGTGCTTGTGACGACGAAGACGACACTGTTCTGTACGGTTGTGCGCGTGAGCTCTGGGAGGAGGCAGGGTTGAAACTGCGACACATTCGACGTGTTATTCCTGATGGACTAAATGAAAAACCTGGAGCTGTTTTTACGAACAGAACGGGAAAGAGGTTCTTTTGCAAGTTCAGCTTTGAGGTTGATGTTGAGGATACGGCTGAGGTCAAGCTGGATCCGAAGGAGCATCAGGATTATGTTTGGGCGACGGAGGAGGAGGTTAAGGGGCAGAAGATGGGGGAGAGGGAGATACCACTGACGAATGGATTGATGGTGAGGTTGATCGAGAAGGGATTCGCTATGAGGAGAGACGACAAGGGAGTGTGATGATCCCTCTTTATGCGTTGAGAGGCTCTGGCGTTGTTCAGTGATTCTGGACCATATTATTATTAGAGTAAAGTAATAACTCAGTACAACATTGAAACTCCTTGATAACCATTTCCCTTTCTTTTGACCTGCGCCAGACTAGATATACCTATTTTCCAATGTCTTCCATATGTCATAACCCAAACTCCCATAACCATAAAAGAGACCAACCACACCCATTTTAGTCATATTCAAATTTGTAAATAAAGAGACGTATTCAGGAATTAAATGATAGTCCTGGGAGACAGCCACTTCCCAATGAGAAGAGCTCGGGCTGCAAAGTAGCAAGCTCCCCCAACAGCAGTCATGCCAGTGAAGAGACCCGCAAGAGCTTGAGGGCCCATGTTCTCGAGCATGGCACCACTTGTAGGGAGAGCGATGAGCAGTGCAAAGGCGGTGACAAAGTTCATCATGCCTGGAGCAATGGTTAGCTACCTTAGAGTTGAAGTTGACAGACGATAAGAGGGTAGACTTGCCATAGTATCGACCATAGTCCTTGGCTTCACACGTTTTACCCATACAGACTTGTTATTTGTTAGCGTGCTCTTATCAGCGATAACATAGGGTGCTTACCTGGAGTAATGGAGAGAAAAGACCCAGACCCAAATCCCCAGATAGCAGACCAGGCGTACAGAGCAGTAGCTGACTTGGTACCAAAAGGAACGAGCAGAGCCCCCATAAAGATGATGGTGAACACTAAAGTAGCAAGTAGGACATTGAAATGCCCATACTTGTCACCGATGATTCCGGGAGTGATCCGGCCGAATGTGCTCGCCGCCCCGACAATAGATAGAAGAGTATATCCATTCTCGGCAGTGAATCCGACCCGAGTGGAAATGGACGGTAGAAGACCCGAGATACTGAAGATGACAAACTCAAACATAAAGATACCGGCCGTAACAAAACAGAATGCGGGTGATTGAAAGGCAGTGAAGTTGAGTGTCGAGCTCTTGGGGCTGGGTTGGCCATTTGTTGATGATTTGTAGATCTTGTTGAAGGTGGTGAAGCAGAGAATGGCAGGGAGGAGAAGACCTGCTGATATAAACGCCATAATTCGCATTGACCATTGCCAGCCGATTTTGGGATACGTCGACCGTAGAATGATAGGGAATATGACAGCGCCGATGGACGATCCTGCAAGTGTAATACCCATCGCGAGACCTCTCTTGCGGACAAAAAGTTTCCCTACTATGGCGATGGCTACAACCATTGTCATGGCGGCGCCGATACTCCCGAATACTCCTAGACAGAGCATGAAGTGCCAGTAGTTGCGACATTCGGCCATGAGGAGAAACATGGCCACATACAGAACTGCTCCAATAGGACCGATGACATTGGGGCCGTGGACATCGACCATTGGACCGACTTGGACGTTGAGAATGAGTGAGAGGAAGAGAAATAAGCCGCTGATCCATCCAACATCGCCTTCACTGTAGTCGTGGAGTTGGTTCATGCTTAGATATGTTTGGACTGTACCCAACGAGTTCATGAAGCCTGGTCCATAGTCAGTTAATGGTCGACTATTGGTGCGATTGACTTACCGAATGTAGGTATCAGAGCCAAAAAGGACCCAAGGACGCAGATCCATGCACTGACTGTCTTTTCAACATCTTGTCTCGAGTCTGCGTCAGGTTGTGCTTCAGCGTCTGGGTTGATGTTTGACACTGTCGCTGTGATGGGATCAAGGCCGAATGAAGCCCAGTTGGTGTTTTCCTGAGAACTATTCCGTTCAACATTTTGCTCTTGTGGCGTTGATTCGGCCATGACTTTCATCTTGAATTAAATTTAACGGGTTTTGCCTTATCAACAGACGTGAAGAAGTGTCGAAGTGTCAGTCAAATATAAGAATTATACGGAAGTGGTCCCGCAACGTTAAATCTTTTTTCTCTCTCTTCTCTTCTCCCAGTCACTTACACCAAACAAACAAAGACTAAACTAGCAACTAATTAGGAAAATCGACTGCATTCTAGACTCCGCTCATGGCAGTTTCTAGCGTCGAAACCACGCCCTACGGACCTCCTCGACCGGATCGGAACTGGCTACCGATGGAGGAGGGGAGGGGCCACTTGATAAGATCTCATATTACATGCGATTTATGGCTTAAGCGAATGGTTGCTCTCATTGTCAGTGAGAAACATGGTCAGTGGCGCTGCGGGACCGGAACTACTCTTTGTGGAGTCGCCGAGTCTTGTCTTGTCTTTTGGGGGAAACCATATGGCAACTATTGCATGAGGTTGCTGCTGATAGGGTCATTCATCCATTCATTGTGTGTTATGTTGCGGCTTCGGTGTGAGTTGCTCTTCAACGTTTCTATGATGAGTGTATAAGCCCAAGACTCATCATCATATTATTAAGTATTTTGTTTATTGGAAAGCTGTTCACACGTGGGCCATAGTCAGTCAAGTCTCTTCTAGAAATGCCCTTCATGTCTTGCCTCCCCTCGGTAAGCTACAATCACGTGCCAAAAGTCTAACAACACCAAAGCGTCTACCCCGCTTCAGTCCAGTATCAGCAAACAACGCAATTACTTTAATAACAAGAATTATATACTTAATAGCTTCTAAATAATGCAATTTTAGTACTAAAATAAGCAGAAATTGCTAAAGAAACTATAAATTTACTCTTAAGTAAAGGGCAGCTATAGTAGTAGAGATATATACTAGCAAATTAATAAGATAAATTATAACCTTTTACTTAATAGATCTTAGAACTATCTTCTAGATAGTTAAATGCTAGAAAGAGAATTATAATAATATCTCTAGATTATATTCTAGGCATCTAAAGAAACTTAGCACTTAGGAGATTATATCTATCTAGTTATTTATTAAAAGAAATTGCTTAATTATATAGAATGAGGTACTATTAGAGCTTAGTATTAAAGTATTAGCCTAGATGCTATGTTATTAGTTAGAGAGGTATTAGCGATGTAAATGGAGGTCAAAAAAGAGGATTAAACTGTCAAAAGACGATGCAAAAGCAAGGCTACAACATGCCTGTTTTTAGATTCATTATATCAACGAATATATCCTCGTAAATGGCCTCAAAATGACACCCTTCTCAACGCTAACTTTCTCACAGATCTGCTTCACTAATAAGGTTACGGTTTCCAACGCACTGAATAACCCTAACAGCTAGATCTTTCGCCAACCTGATAAGAAGTATCATACAGACCTAGTTAACGTCTAGTAGCATGTTAAACTGACTATTTCCCTTATGTTCTGGGGAGGAATTGCTCAAGATAAACAGTCATATCTCATACCAATGATAAGGGATAAGACGGCTAAAAAAGGAGGTTATTCCAGCTGGTCTTATTGCAAAGCCCTTATAGAAGGTCTCCTCCCTTTCCTTGATGAATTTGACCTATTTCAATAAGACAACGCCCGTGTTTACACCGCTAAACTGTCGATGGATTGGCTGCTCCTCCATGGGATAAAACCTATTAATTAGCTATCTTATTCTCCTAATTTAAACCCTATAGAATACATATAGAAAGCTCTAAAAGCCAAGCTTTAACAGATGCATCCCGAATTCATCAGATTGAAGAACAACAAGGCAGATAGAGCTCAGTTGATCAGATGGTTGCAAAGCTGACGACTTCCATGAAAAATCGCCTTCGCGCTGTTATTCGCGCACAGGGATGGTATACAAAATATTAAAGCGCTAGATTAGGGGAATTAATTGATATACATTTTATTAAATTTAATTAACTATTTGCGATAATATTGCTAAGTGTTTAATTGCTATTGTAATAAGGGAGGTTAGCTGTAGGGCTGGTGTTATCAGACTTTTATCCTATAATTTTATTAGCGATTCTAAGGTGAGTTTGTGATACACACTATCATTAGCACAGCAGCTTAATCAAGACACCGATGTATTCTTACAAAGAGCCTTGAACTTCTCATAATACCGAGTACCTATCAATACTAGAAACAGTCCTCTCCAAACTTTGCCCCTCTTCTTTCAACTGTGGTTGCTCTTCTTGATTACCCCCATGACAATGCCCTGTTTTGAGATGAAAGTAAGAGTGACGAACCACTCAGCCAGGCCAACTGTATTCAGTCCCAAGTAGGTGTATCCAATTCATTAGATTTCTGTCGTGCCTCTTCCTCTGCTCCCTCTTACGGCTCCTCGCTTTAGTGAGGGTAACGATCGCAGGCCATTAACTTATACCGAGTCTCCATAATCACCACAAACCTCAGTGACAGGGTCACACAAATGGTAGCACCATGATAAAGCTTTTCTCGCCCTACTTTACTCGACACTGATCAAGAACAACCTTGAAAACAGCAATGTCGCTTCACGTTCACTTCATGCCTTTAAAACGGGCCAAATCTCAGGGGTAAAGTATGCTCTCCTTCTTTTACACGACTTGATCAATCTCACAGCGCATCATTAATTACCGTGGAAATGACCTTGGGCACGGATTCCCCCGATATTTATACTCTCTTCTCCGAATGTATCGCCCATTTCGATGCAGTTGAAAGTGGCATAAGGCATCAACCCGCCAAAGTCAAACAGTCCTTGCCGTCGCAACAAGATATCTCTAAAGCACGTCAAGACTTTTATAGATGGGGTATAAGTTATGGAGCTAATTGTCACCCAACATATGCGATATCCTTGGACTACAAGTTTCGTAACCAGGATTATACTAGATCGACGATTCTGTCACAGCTTGGGCACCTGCTCGAGGATCTGGAATCTTGTGAGTGGTATTGTCGACTCAAGACCATCAATACTGATTTGATCATGCAGTTCAGAGGATATTCGATGGGGTGAGTTTACGGGGTGACGCCAGGTATATATTTGGCAGAGTTGAAAATGTGGTAGCTGAGTTGATACGATTTCTCGGCCACCTACCAAAGGAACTATGGCTTGAATCTGAGAAATGAGACCGCTATTCATCCACATTCACATATGCATATATACTAGAAAGTGCTCAAAATAGCTTTCTAATTACAACACAAGGCTAGACATTTTTATCCCTTCTGAGCCCAGAGTCGTGTTCGTGCTTCCATACATGAACCCGATTTATCACTTCAACTTCATCTAGGTAGTCGTATGGATGGATACCTCGATAGCAAAGTACTCCAAACGCTGCTAGACTTGCCATCTTGCAAAACTTTAGCCATTCTCTAGGCTTTATTTATTCTCATGCCAGCCATTGAACCCCTCATCACCACTTTATCAGGCTAACGGAGAGTAAGTCTGAGATATGTAATTGATGGCAAAAACGCCTTATCTATGTCTATCTTGAGGCAACACTTAACTGACTCACAATCACTCTCTAAAAGCATTGCTGTTACTTTGTGGGTAGTCATAGTCTCGTAATGTTGATACATGCTAGAGCCTCCTCTTCTGGCTCGTTGTTCTCCTTCATATCTCTGCCATGGATTAATCATGTCATGAAGTATTTCTATAATGCGGCATTATGTGTGTGGCAGCACGCTTCATGCTGCTTGTCTGCCCTGTGGGCTTCCTCGATAACCTCCTCTGCCACGTCGGCCACGGTACCAAGGGGATCGTCCTCGTCGACCACCGCGGCCACCACGACGTGGGGTGGAACTGATGGGGGTTTCTCTGGGTTCTGAGATTTCATTGTTGCCGTGCTTGAGACCGTCCGTGGTGTTTGTTCCTGCGGTCACCCCATCTTTGCCTTGTGGATCTTTATTATTTGATGATGGGCATGTCGCGCTTCGACCTGGCATGGTTGGTTCCGCTTTTTGTTGAGCGCTTTGTTTGTCGAAATATCGATCGATGATGCTATCTTGGGCCTTCACCGCCCTGGAACCTGAAGAAACCGCTTGGTTGTGCTCGGTGGCAACAGGAATTTGGGATCCTGCACTCGCCTTCATAGGAGGCAGTGTAACTCGACGATGCTTCCTATTTTAGTTACAATGGCCATAATGTATTACTCAACACTTACTGGAGACATCTGCTTCTCTGTCGACGAGAGGAGGAGCTCGTTGTCCACGTCGGCTCCATCAGAGCCCTGAGATGCCTGAGATGGTTCGCTCTTCGACTGAGCACGACGAGAATAGTACGGCAGCTTATATTCAAAAATTTGACTCTCTGCCGCGTCTCGTTCCTTCGTCGCCCCTTCAGCTTCATCTCCATCTTTGACCAAAGCTAGGAGAGTCAGTGGAGTACAGAAATTTGGTACTTTGTGCTTACGCTCCGATACTTTTGCTTCGTCAAGTTTTTTCGCTTGTTTGTTTTTAAGGGCACGGTCAACGGCTGCCATAAATGCTCTCTTTTTCTCTCTGGAGTCCGTGGCTGGCGTTGTAGTGTCGCCGCTACTCGTAATGGATCGACCCTCCTATGGCCGGCCAGTCACGGCTGTCGTCTTCAAGGTCTTCTCATCTTGTTCGGCAACCTCGTCAGACCACTGTCGGCTCGTTTGTGAGCTTACATTTATCAGTCCGTCTTGAGTGGTAGAGTTGGTTGATGCCTCGGAGGTCCCGGTCTCCATGGATTTCCTCATCTTGGCTAACCTGCGAGGGGTAAATGTAGCGGCAACAGGATTCAACCGGGTTCCCTGCAAGCAAAGATTAGAATCACCAAAGACTAGTTATCTTCGGCTGAAACTACCTCTTGCTTGCTACCCTGGGTAATGGTAGCATCCTCTGCGCTGGCTCTGGCTTCAGATGACTTCGGTTGTTCGTTGGTTGCTGTTGTCAGCTTGTTGACCTTTGATAGTTCGGTTCTGGTCTGCTCTGAGGATAGGTCGTTAACAAATCCTGCTTGGCCAGCCGAGGCATCAGCGTCTTCCTCCTTTGTTCGCACAAAGACCTGTTTTGACCAAAGATCGGCGTATCTCCCACCAGCCACGATCAATTCGTCGTGGTTCCCCTGCTCAAGTATCTCGCCATTTTCAACTACGATAATCCGGTCTGCGTTCATAATCGTTGAAAGACGGTGGCTTTGTGTATTAGCATAATCTGAAAGACACTGACATGGAATAAACTTACGCAACGATGAACGTGGTTCGGCCCTGGCACAGCCTCTTGAAAGATATCTGAATCTGCTGCTCTGTATCCGTGTCAACCGCACTGGTGGCTTCATCGAGCAGAACAATGTCCGGCTTCTTCAACATTGCTCGAGCAATTGCAATTCGCTGAAGCTCACCGCCAGACAGTTTTCTATTCCAGTCAGCATAGAATTCTATAGTAATATCCAAGGCTCACTTACACGCCGCGCTCTCCAACCCGTGTCTTGTATCCTGTTGAGGTTAGCGATTATTTGATAGGTATCTCAGGGCTGTTCCCATACCATGAGTGAAGCCTTTGATCTTATCATGAATGCAAGCGGCTTGACATGCTTCGAACACTTCCTCATCGGTCGCGGTTATCCTCCCATATCGTACATTGTTCATAATTGTGTCGTCAAACAGAATTGGATTCTGAGGAACGACTCCAATTCGATCGCGAAGACTAGTTAGTTGTGTTAGTGCCAAGTGTTAAATGTTTATAAGTGACCATTAGTTATGGTAAGGGCTTACCTGAACAGATCAACATCTCGTATGTCTTGACCATCGATGCAAATACGACCATCGCCCACATCGTAAAACCGATCAAGGAGCTTGATGAGTGTAGATTTTCCTGCTCCCGTAGCGCCCACGAACGCGACTGTCTGGCCAGCAGGAACATGGAAGCTGACATCCTTGATGATGCCCTTCTTCTTGTCGTAACTAAAAGAGACCCGCTCAAACTCCACCTCCCCAGCCACGAACTTCAACGGTCTAGCTCCCTTCTGGTTTTCAACTGATGGCTGAGTTCTCATGATGTCCAGCAGGCGCTCGGCATCGATGAAATCATCACTTACGTTCTTTCCCAACTTCGCAAAGAACTGAAGCGGTGATGTCAATTGCGCCCAATACATCAAAAGCATTGCAAATTGTCCAGGTGTTGCGTGGCCTGCTCTGATACGGTAAACTGCCAGAAATGCGCTCGCGAGAAGGCCGGATGTCAGGACCAGGGTTTGAAATCCGATTGAGATATACCACCCGAGCACATATTGCTGCTCTCTAAGCCAACGATTTGTGACTGCATTGGCGTGTCGATTGTCTTCGTAACCGATCTGATTGAACGCACTGACTGTCTGCCACCCAAGAAAGCCAGACTGGCGCACATAGTGTTCTTCATATAGTGCATTGACACGGTTTCGACTTGCAGCTTTGGAGTTAGCAACAAGTCTGCTAGCAATAAGAAGGAAAAATACACCGGTAGCCACGGTGATAAGTCCTTCGTAGGGCCCAAAGGTGATAGAAAGGTAGACAATAGCCACCCCCATATCAATGAGCATGGGCACGGCATAGAGCAAGACGTTCTCAATAACATTGGAAACCGCACTGCCTCCATAGATCGCCATCATCATATCTGATGAGCTTTTTGAGTCGTGGAAATCTGCTGAAAGATGCATCATGTGCGAGTAGGCTGCTCGTGTCAATGCGTCGTGGGAATAGTACTTAACAGGAACCCAGAGCCACTGACGAACTAGCTCGATACCCGACTCAGAAGCAGCTAAGCGGAGGGCAGCAAATACAAGAACTGAGATCCACGGATTGCTGTTGCCGGAACCATTCAGGCTGTCCATGATAATGCCTGTCTGGCGGGGGATGAGTAGGTGAAGAGCATTAGATGCGAACAAGCATAGGCACACGGCCGCAGCACGAAGTTGCAGGCCAACATTACCGACAGGCCAGACGTATGGCAAAAGAATCTTGTTATGAGTCAGCGCAATGCCCCTTACACAGTCATAATCAGCGGTAGCCGTTGGGAGGCTCAATTGGTGAATATGTGCAAGCATTCTTTTCTTACCTTGAAGCCTTTGGCGTACTCAAACCAATTTCCACCTTCCTCGAGCCTCTTCTTCATAGCCTCTTTGGCCTCTCTCTCTCTGCGTTCCCAACTATACTCCGGGGCCTCTTCTTCTTCTTCTTCCTCGGCCCGTAGTGTCGACCCATACCCAGATTCCTGACTGGTCGGACTATCAGGTGATGCAGTTGTAGTTTTGGGCAACAATGGTTCCTGCTCTTCATCGGATGTCAATTTTGCAGAAAAGGCAACAGCGAACAAACTAGCGAGTGATATGAAAGACAGGCAACGAATGCTGATGCTGACGCTTGCAAGGATACTGAAGACATCGAACGGGGAGAACAGTCCCAAAATAGCAGTCAGTACGGTGATTGCAATATCAAAAGACAGGCCAAGCAACCAAGACCCAATGAAAGGATAGAAGGGACCCTCGTCAGTGTCGAGGCAGCGACTCAGTTGGATCCCGAACGCCAGAATGCAAGCCAGATGTCCAATGATGATGTGATCCTCTGTTGGCCAACTCTGTGAGAGGACTGCCCGGGCCCCAAGCAGCAACAACTGGGCGGTGTATGTCAGAATGCACTGGAGGTAGAAGACGAGTGTCAACCGTCGGCTGGGACGTTTCTTCTTTCGCTCATCTTTGCCAGAAGAGTGTACTGTACAGGCCGAAACGAGTGAGGCGAAGAAAAAGTAGATGAAAACGAGAGCTGGGTACAAGTAGTACAGGATCACCAAGGCGGTTTCCGCGGGTGAGCTTGCCGCCATAGTGACTAAGTTTGGATCGAGCATTTGCATCGATGGGGAAGATGAAGTTCTGAAGATTCCAGATAAAGTCGACTGAAACAATGAGCAGAATCCCAATTAAGTAGTGAAGCTAGCAACTTGAGAGCAAGGTAAGGTAGCAAGCAGGAAGCGGCCAAGAAAGAGTGTATGAAGTACCCTTGGGGAAAAGCGAATGACAAGAAATGGGGATAAGGGCAACCTCTTGATCCGCCGTAGCAACGATTGCACTCACCGGTCGTAACCGGGGTGTAATACTGATAACGGGAACCGGCGTTGAAGGAGAATTTGAGGATGTAGAAGTACAGTTTAAGGCCAAGAGTTGACGATCACAAAATGCGGTGGAACGTAACAGACGGGATCTCTCCTGCGTGTTCGCGTTCGCACTAGGCTGCTTCTTTCCTTCCTCGAGTTACCTAAACAAGGTACAATCAATCAGGCAGGTCAGCTGCTTAGGTTGTGATTGCCAAAATGTCTTGGTCTGTCTGGTATGCGGGAAGGTGCGATGCGCGGTCGGATGTTCCAGGTTGGCCTGTCCCGTCTCGTCTGTAGGTAGTCTAGGTGGCTCGGGTGGTACAAGACACTTTAACCTCAGGTGAGGTGAGGTAGTCGTCAGCGGTGAAAAAGTCTTCTTTCTCACGCGCTCATCCAAACGTCGGTAAATCTGAAGCGAGATCCGTCCAATTCTTTTGGTGACAACGTGCAATGAAGCATGTATTTCCAATGCTTTCCTTGCAATCAATTGAGTCACGAGGACACAATGGTGATGTCTGCTTTCGACAAAGGGATGTGGATAGGAAGGCGCTTTCGCTCTGGCGAGCTTGACGATTTTCACTTCGCCTAAAAACCCCCCCGACTAATGCGCTTGTTATTGAAGCCCGGCCTCAAGAAAAACTTCAAAGCAGCATCTAACAGCACTGGTGCCTCGATATTTGTTGAAAATGCCCAGCGGGTGTTTATTGCTGGAGCGTCGGGGAATTTTCACGCCGTGAGGCAATGAATACCTTATATGATGATGTCTGTCAGAGTCTGCTAAATTGGGAAGTCGAGGGCAACTCCAATTCGATTTCTCGCGGAACTGAGAAGCTTTTCGAATGCCGGCTTGTAAGTAAAGATATTGAAAGAAGGAACTCTAGCGTTTGCAGAATCGCCCAGCTTGAAATATATTCAGGGCAAAGTTCGATGTGGCTCAACTTCTCAAAGGGGCATACTTCCTTAACTTGCGACAAGGGTACATTAGTCGTTACGAAGCTATCCTTATGGGCCATACCCACTCCAGTCTGGCCATCTTCACCGGCTCATGCGCCTTGCAAAGGCTGATTGGTGTATAGCCTGTCCTCAACGACTTGGGATCGCCTCGCGGAATGGAACCCTTGGTTTACGGCCAGCAGCGATGTTACAGGGAAACGTGATGCTGTCACCGCTGAATTACCGACCGCTGGGGAGATCTCCGAGAACCTGCATTCCCCCCTGCAGCAGCCCCAGCCCCAGTCCTAGCTGAGGCTCAACCCAGACTCAAGATGCTGCAACAACTTGGTTATATCTCTGCGGACTTCTCTATAACCTCCTGCCAATTCGTATCGCCAGACTCGGGATCAAACAGTGTTGCGCTTGCTTATCTAGCGGTATCACTGCCGCAACATCTTAGCTTTCTTCGGAGCTATGCGATTACACTACGAGACCTCAAGTATTGAACTATGTTTTGTCTGTGTCGAGCCAGGCCAAATCAAAACAGATAGATCCGAAATCACAACACTGCAACCAACTGTTCTGCGACTACATGCAGACAACACTGATTACTGAAAGTCCGTTCGTCATTTTAGGTACCCCAGTGGCAGAAACCCGGGAGACATGGATTGCATTTTGTGTTTGTTCATCCGACTTAGTCAAACTTGGCGTTGAGCATTTTCCATCAGCCCAGTTTCCTCAACCCTGCTCTCCAACCATTGACACGAATCACCTCATTCAATACCATGATGTGCAGGTTCGCGGTGGCGATTGAGAATTTGGCCCATCAACCTAGTGGGTCACTCCGATGCCATCACCACATTCGGCATGCTCTAATGCAGACGTTCGATTAGCTGCAGGGGAAACATGAGATCTGGATCACCCCACACTCTTCGATCTTGAACAACGGCGATCCACCTCGCATTCAGGCATTTGACACGCTCACAATGTTCTAATCTGTGAAAGTGCCAACGAAGCCCGGGACTTAGTGTGACACGTCTGCATCACCTAATAGCCATTGCTTCATTTAACATAAGTTCGGCAAGCAATGAGCATACTATAACGATGTACACTAAAGGAGGGTGAGTGCCTCGGGTCATTGAGCTTTGAAAACATAAGAGGATAAGCACGACGAGCAGATCACAGCCAGCTGGTTCGGCTGATTAGAGCTCGCCCCTCTTTGCATTTCATTGAAAAACCAGTTGATCTTAAACTTCTGGATTGCTGGATAATATGATAAGATACTGGCTAACCTCCCAAGATACAGAACGCTCACAACATATCACTCCCAAGCCAAAACGCCTTCACCCATGATCGTATATACAGAATAGCTTTTGCCTCCGTCCGCTTCCGAAAACCTCAATCAAGCTACATGCTCGCAATACTCAAGGCGGCGGTACAGGATCACAGCCTCGTCACTAAAATCCCCATGAAGGATTCCAACTGATTCCATCAACGTGCTGGGGTGGAGGCCCCATGCTGGCATATACCTCGGATTCGGGATGATGCAGTGGTGTCATGCTGGTGAGCTGTTGACTCTGCATCTGGATTGACCCTTTGCTGTAAGGGTTCATTGGTATCTCGAAGATTTCCTCCCCAACCTCTGATGATGAAGCATGGCCTGTTTGGAAAGGCTGTGACCAGGCTGGTGAGACTCCTTCAAACTCTGGAGTAGACACACCCAGGGATTCGGTGGGGCTAGTGCCACTGTTGCATGAACCTCGACGATATGGGCTCATGGGGTCATTGTCGGGCTGGAAGGCCGATGAGCAAGAAAGCAGGCCATCAACTGTCTTCTTGGCTTCATTGGCGATATATTTCTGAATCAGTACACAGTTGCAGTCTGTGTGTTGCAACAGTTGGGTCTTCAGATGATATATCTCAGCTGTCAATGAGTCGAAGCATGAGGAAAGATATCGGTTCTGGTCTTCCATGGCTTGTTCCTGGGATGCAAGGGCAGATGCCTCGTCTCGTTTCCGAAGACGACACTTGGTCGCGGCTATCCTGTTGCGTTCAAGAATACGTCGACGTCGAGGGTCCTTAGGAAGGTCATCCTCATCAAGCTCAATCTCCTGATGAAACTTCCCCGACTCCTTGGCTCCTCCTTTGGGCTTGCGGCCTCGCTTCTTCTGCTTTGGGGAACTGGGCACAGCTCCTGTGCCACTATCTTCTTTAGGGGTGATGATGCTTAACTGGGACGGTTTTCGGTTTCGAGCTCGGCGAGCAGGCCTTTGCTCGACCTCGCTACTTGGCAATGTAGCCAAAAAAGGAAAAGGGCCACTAGGTGCATTGGATGCCGGGTTATACTGGAATGGTGCTTGCATGAAGCCGAGTGCCAGTTCTTGTGGGTGAGAACTGCCTATGGCCTCTTCAAAGAAGGAAGGGTCTTGAACCTGTGCAGGGACAGGCTGGTATCCCATGTTTCCTCGACTTGTGGGCGATGGTGTTCTAGTATAATATGGGGAAGGGGTCATAATACACCCTGGCGATGGGGTTGCGGTCATGATGTTCATGGGATTTCCAAAAGGAGATTCCATGTGGTGAGCATAAGAGTGTATAAAGGCAGCCATTGGAGTCTTGTAGTCTGTCCGGTCGAACAGATTGCAGTAGATTCTTATATCGGGTTGCTCGGCAGAGATAGAAGCGCCAAAGATCGAAGTAAGAGTTGAATGGTTGGTCAGTCTTTAGTCAATCGGATTTAGCTGCTGATACAGCAAGGCAAAGAACAATACTTTGTTTTCCGTACTGACATAAAGAGATCAAAGAGGAGGGACCAAGTGAATATCGATTGAAAGACGGGGGGTTCACTCAATATATGATAGGTATGGTCTGAACGTCTTTACTCTAGGTCTTACAAAACAGTACGTTGTACTCAACACTCATCCAGGGAACCAGGCCCATCAAATATGCACGGCAGCTCTCACCCCAGTGCAGCCACATTATACCAGCACACCTGATTAGTGCTCAACCAGAGGATGGCATAACCCAGGCAAGGCCGTGAGGGGAAAATAGACTTTCGATCAAAGTGGGAGAGCTTTAGACAACGCCTGCCATTGCTTCTGCGGCATGCTGGGGCCAGCAACAAGCCCCTCAAGCCCCTCAAGCCCTCAGATATTATTCATCTTATTGGTCCGGGCTCCTCTCGGATGATAATCTTAGTCCATGTCTCCTCAGAGATGCCGAGTCTGCACCAGCTTCCTACAGGCCCGGAGAATGTGCATTGACTTGGACGCCCTCGCGTAATAACACATCAATCAAGTATCAGGGCTAACGGGGGACGCAGGTCGTGATATGCCTACGACTCCGCCATCCGTCTCGTTTCGTCCTGAATTGAGTGGGCTTCGAACTAAGTACGGAAGTGGGCAAACCGTTGTACCTGGAAGCAGGCACGGTGGCGTTTGAATTCCCATACTCCTGGAAGAGATGCTATGTATTTCCTTCAGACGAGACTTGGCCAGGTCTCAATAGTTTCGGCCGCCATCAGAAGCCACATCATCTGCATATTCTGGACCTGGTAAACCCAATTCAAGATGAAAGGGAGAACATCAGAGGTTCATCTCGATGTGGCAATACCTCTTCTTCAGCTGGTGTGGCACCTAGCAAACTGAGAGGAAACGGTGAGTTCCGAGGGGTTGTTCTAACCTATGTTTAAAGAAGCGGCGGCCCAGCGTCGTCAGCCAATTGCTGGGCATGATTGATCTAGACTCAATCACGCCAACAGACCTAAAAGACGATCGCTGCTTATGCAATACTTTCATGACGATGGTCGAAGGATGTCACATTGCATAGCAAGCCGACGGCGGCCGAGCCCAAGCGGCCTGGATGTTAGGTCACAACAACTCGGCCGAAGACTCACGAACGAAAGCAACACTACATCGGAAAGAAAGCTTGATCCTTGGCAAGCTCCATGGACCCCATCCCCGGCCCATGTCTTCCTGCATCCGAGATGGGCGAACTTTGGGGCTAGACAAGAGACTAATCAAGCTCGGGCGAAACTGATCAAGAACTTCAATGCTAGCAGGATATGAACATATCTTTTTAGTTCATCCTGAGCAACGAACCAGTGGGTGAGATGATCAACAAGCTTTCCGACGGCAGCGATGAGCTAAGACATCAGATTCAAGGTAAGTTAAGACATGTTCGGCATGGCGCAGAATAAGCCTGTGGCTCAGTTACGCACAGCGATTGATGTGAGACTTGATGAAGCATCTGCGGGGTTGGTTATCGTCAAGCTGATGGGGTCTACGATAGCATTACAGTCGAATGTCCACCAGGTGCGGGTGTATAAACGAACGAATACTAATCAACAGCACAATTTGGTCCCTGATGCAACTGCCGTTGCTTGGGCGTTTCTTCAAGGGCTGTACTCAGTACTGCCGATCCTGATAACTGACTGCTTAGTGCGTTGGAGCCTCGATGCCAGATTTATGGGTGGCTAGTGATCCTGGATTTCGATAAGCTCGCTTCCCAATCGATCATGAATGTGTTTGGGCAGTTCAATACGGTACTGGCGCCACCGTCCGTCTAGCAGCAAGGTGCATGCATAACGAGGATCAAGGTTGATCGTTCGTGGCGCTTTTGAGTCGAGACCTTGCGTCCTCAGTGAGCCACAGGATTCAAGGTTTGCCGAGTTCCTGGAAACTTGGGAACCGTTGAACCTCTGCTACAGCCCCTCGACCCCCGTTTCACATTATCGACAAAGCGCTGAATATCTCTCTCCACGCCTTACGAGGCTTCGAAGCTCGGACACTCGGCACCTTCATACGTGGCGGCAGGTCTTTACATACAGGAATGGAACAGTCAAGAGAAATATGTCAGGTCTCGAGAATAAACGAGTGAGTGCGTTCAAGATGCAATTCGTTCGTTTTCTGGTGGCTCTTGCATTTCAGGTAGCCTCAAGTTAAGATGGGCTGACCACACCCATGTTTTACGAAGTAAGCGAGTGCAACATCATCAAGTTTTCCCCATTGAAGGTACGAGGTTTTGCTCGAATTCGTCTTCTTTTGCCTCAGTTTGCTAAGGCCCAGCTCTGCAGTCTCAGTTTCCTGCGCTACTGTTGGATACTGTATATGCAATTCCAGACCTTCGTGGTAAGTACTTTACACTGAGATGAAGCATTAATAATAGGCTAACTGGGCTCCTGGCTCAAAGCCCACTTCGTGTTCCCGGATCGACAGGCGCCCGCAAAGATTTCCATCCTCTTTCGGGAATAGACAGATATCATGGGGGATTGCCCCTCAGGGAGTAACAAGACTCGAGACTTCAGGAGAGGATGCTAATATAAAATCAGTAAGAGCCCTCTAAGACAAGGCTAGAGTTACCTGAAGATTTTCGTCATTCAGGATAGAAGTCCTAAGTTTTCTCTCATCCCCTAGGATGGATGTCGTTTTGCTCCGCATGTGGAGAGAAATCTTTCTTCAATACATCACCAACTGGGGTCGGAGGGCGCCGATGGAGAGAGTTGACTGGCAACCCAAGGTTGAAGAGCCGCTAATTACACTTTAGTTTCAGCTAATCATGGGAAACTAAGCCAAGAGCATCAATTTCCTTCGCTTGGCCAGCAACCACCATCGAGCCAACTTTACACTGGAGAGAGCATACGGCTATGTGATGCCGCTTCAGCGATCCCCTCCATCAGCTACGAATACTGCACTATACAAGTAGAATTCGCTCTGCCACAGTCGGGCATAAGCTCCTGCTCCCCAACCCCGCTCTAGGATGCAACGTCAAGCTAGGCTGAGTTGGCGGGGAAATGATCCGCAATGCATCGGAGAGGCAATCGACAACGGTTTAGTTAAACCTACAGTAGTCTGCAACTCTTGGAGAAGACAAAGTTCACAAGCCCAACGCCTGTGCACAACAACGCCCGTGGCATCCACGCTATGTGGCTGTTCTGGACATGAAACCGACCCTGGATTGCACCTAGGAACAGTACCAGGGGACCGGACTGGAACTGGTTCGAAGCCAAGATCATTCCTATCATTATTGCAACATCCCATTGTACGGATATTCTCCGTAGGGCTGGTATGGATTACCTGGCGGGTCCGAGTTACCCGGCCGGGAGAACTCCTCAAGGTAGGGAGCTTGTAAAGCGTTCATCATAAGGACAATATTGTGACTAATTCTTCAGGTGAGGCAGGGGGCTTTTCTTGTAGCCTCTTCTGCAGGCATTGGCGATTTCTTACCATGCTGCCATCCCAAGGGCTCCGATCATTACATCTCCGCAGTTGTGTCCAGTCAGCATGCATCTGCTAGAGAAAACGTGTCCTATCTTTCCATGGATTTCGAGCTAGGCTTTGTGGATTGATCAAGATCCTAGTTTATTAAGGAGCGTTGAGCTATCTCAGAGGGATATTCCCGAGAGTGCGGAGAGAGACAACAAGACTTATTTAGACTTCTGGATGTGCGCACGGATCTCCTGCTCGAGGCAGACAGGGACAGGGTGTGGACCTCGAAATTCCCTCCCATTGTGCCATCCACAGTTCGAGACGTTCCTGAAGAGGGTGGTTCCTGGCTGTCTCTACGGACAGGGGATTGGCGCAACGATAGCCCCTCCTCGACAAGGTTTTGATGGACTGGTGAGGAGTGTTGTGCTAACCACTGTGCCCTGGTAGTAAAATGGCACCTGTCATCTCTTGCGTGGACTCGATGCCTTTGACATCACACCCTCAGGAAATCGATTATTAACGAGAGGCTAGAGGCTGCACTGTTAGATTCGCACGCAGCTTGTGCCACAGGCCGTTGAGAGGCTTGATCTGATCACCATCCATCTCCTTGGCCTGGCTGCTGTTTTGGGAACAGGCTCAGCAATCCTCGGGCAACACTACGCATGCAGGCTAATGGATAAACAAAGCAGTATCCTTCCTCGTCGACCTTCTAACGAATATGGATATTCCAAGGCAGTTTTGCAAGGAAGTTGCTTGCAAAGTGGAATGCTCTGACTCTAGTCAAAAGTACTCCAACATCGCAACAACGATTCCCTTCCAAAGGTGGTTAAACCTACTGATCTGCGCTACTGGGCTAGCCCTTGTCAACAAACCGTTACGTGAAATCCACCCCAAAGACTCTTTGGGTACTTGATCACATACATACATACATACGATAGCAAGTGGCTGCGACTTGCGCATGTGATTCTTAGTCGCAGCAGACTAGGTACTACTGTACATACGTATCGAAAGTGTCTTCCTGACGCAATCACACACCCAGAAACATTCTCCCCCGTTGCTACTCTAGCATTTTGACTGGTATCTTCCATCTCGCTATTCATATCAAATGTCACTGTCAATCACACTCATTCCAGCGGTTATTTTTGTTCGCGATCTCCTTAGCAGATCTGTCTGTATTAGGCAATTTGAAGAGGCCAACTACTAAACTGGTGAGATCCAGATCGAGGCCATTTTCAGATAGTCCGATTAGTGAAGATGGCCAAGCCAAAAGTGGCCAGGCGGCATCAAACTTAATGCCCTTGATAGCAGATGGCCCAGGCCAGGTCGGATGCAGTTTTCCTTGGGGCGTTTATTTTGAATCACGTCTAAGCGCCTGAGTGCATCCACGATCCAGGGTGCAGTATATGGCCTGATTTTCACATTCAGTAACGGCCGTTTCACTCGGCAGTTACGCTAAAGAATAGATTATTCCCATCTCATGGGTGACACAAACACGGATATAACTCAACGACATAGCAACAAGTGGGCCTCGATTGTCAAAGCGCAAAGTTCTCTCCACACCAGTTTTATGGAAGAGGGAGTTCTTCGCGATGAGTTATATCTTGGTCGCCAAACCATGCTTCCTTGAATCTAGCGTAGTGAGTTGCCGCGGCTTGTGTCACCAGTCAAGTCTCTGGTTGGTGCAATTGCAACGCATCAGACAGGGTGACATATCGGATCCACGGCTGAATATGCAAATATTCAAAAAGAGATGAACCAGGCCGTCCAGTGACCCATTGTCGCTTATCAACTGAGTGAATTTCAGGACCTGTTGGGAGAGGGACATGCCCCATCTCCTGAATATACATAGTATCAAGACATTCGGAATGAAGCGCCTTGATGATCACGGATGTGTTCCACCAATATGATTTATCCCGGACCGACGAAGCATAACCTCGACGGGCGCAGTACCCGGTTGAAGCCCAGTCATCAAGGAAGTCAAGGGTACATGCATACTCTCGTGCTCTTGGTCAGAGGCTCGAGGATCTCGACGAGAAGCTTAACTTTGATGATCTACATGCACGGGTGCTTGCCTGCTACAATGTACTCTGTAGTAATCACCATGTAAAAGGAAATGTCGTTACTGCCATTGACAGGGCATGGAATGCTATCCGAGTTTCCGAGACTGAGCCAACCATACATAGAATTTTACCACGATCAGCAACAAGGATCCTGGGCCTACAACCGGTCTTTTACTATTGTTTCTATTACTATTTCCAGGTACAAAACGGCATGGAGCACGAAACGGCCGGTCCTTACGCTTGGACACTTTCTTGCTGTTTCAAGTGCAGCCTTATCCTCGAGTCTTAGATTTTGATAATTTCCCGTGTCTTTGCGTCTGTGCTGCCGGAGAAGTAATGACCGTTGCAGGGATCCCTAGGTCTTGGTAGGGATTCAAGGTATTTTAGAGTTGCTGTTTGGCGTCTGGGCCTCTGAAAACCCCTGATATCAAACTTGTCACCTAGAAACTATGCATTAGTTGCTTTGGCTCTAATCGATCTGAGATGACACTATCTCGACGGGCGAATCCCCCTCCCTTGACTCGCAACTTGAAGTTGATTCCTTGAACATCCGAAGTTTCATCGATCGATCGAGCCCTTGCTTGCGACTCTAACGACGATCAAAGTTTCACGGGAAATCATCGCACGGAACATGAAGAGCCCTGAATGTCACCTTGAGAGTTTAACTTGTAGTCACAACTGCCGCGGTGGATATCGTGGCTTCCGAGGCCCGGACGTCCCCGAAGTCTGGAGCGACTCGAGATATCGGCCGGGATCCCGGCCTGTCGAGCTCGGCTGACGATAGCCGACTTCGGGGTCTTGCATCAAAACGAGGCTTTGGCGAAGACAGCCATGTTTCATGCGTTGTGGGTTATGTTCCGCTTTGACATTCTGCCAACGACGCTTGTGTTGTAGACAAGGATATCTGTGGCCATCATCTTGCTTCCCTATTAAAAGACATGACCTACTCTGTACAATGGTAATAGACTTGATCCATACTGCACATCAAACATCTTGATCGTTTCTTGCATGACTGGCTCGGGTCGAGCCCGTTTCTGAGTCATATGCAGAAGGATGTGATGGGCAGCACCAACGTCTGTGGTTTCTTGCGGGGGACAAGGCGTGGTAAGATGCCGAGGAGGGTATTTGACAGTTTTAACCCCCCGCTTTAATTCTCTTTCGGCTACTGAGGGCTCAGAAGTTCTCCTTGAAAAGTTGGGGAGTCAAGGCATGCCCACATTCTTGAAAGTTGAAGCTCTCGGCAGTCACTCCAGTCACTCATTGATATAATTTAGTTATCAGGCCAATTCCAAGGGATGAGGACACAGCCACCGCTTTCTTGTGAATGTTTTACGGCGACTGATTCCAGATACCCTGGATCTTACTGGGCTTTGACTTTGTTTGAGGACATGATGATCTGGCAAGGTTGAGCTGAGCAGGCGCCTGAACCTATAAGGCCATTAACTCAATATTCAGAAGGGCTTGATTTCTATCACTTCTTTTCAGACTTTTCTATTGGGTATTCTAAACTTTGTAATATATATAGTTTATCTTTGTTGAATCACTGTTGATACTACTGTTTATTGCCTTGGCATTAGTTATCATTTCACGGGGTAAATGTGCTTAATTAGGTAAATTCTATTTAATTAATTATAGCTTTATTTTATAGCCTTGACCCAGTAACGACCAATAAATGGGACCCGGGTATTCCAATAACAGCCACAAAAGTATCAACCATAAAGTCTCTGGCCAGACTGAAATCTCAATAAACTTAATCAATAAGGTTACCTTTAGGCTGCAGCATCTCAAGCAACTCTAATCATGATGAAATTATAGCTTTATTTTACCTGCTAAAGGACTCTTTTAACTTTTAGATAAAACTCTTTTCTTATATATAGAATTTTTTTTATTTTATATAATTAACTTTATAGAATTTTCTAGGTAATTTTATTATATAAACTCTAAATATTACTTATAATAGTCTTTTACTTATAGGTTAATAAGAAGATATTATATAAATATAATAATACTTATAATCTAGTAGTAAAACTAATTAATCTTTAATTAATAAAAATACTATTTTATTTTACCTAGAAAGTAAGTATCTCTTAAATGCTATATCTCTCCTTTAAGCTACTTATTATAATTAGAGTTCTTAAATAAGTAGTAAAGGATATTATACTTAAAGATAACTAGGCTAAGTAGCTAGTTATTTATCTAATAATTATAGCTAATTGCTAATACCTATCTAGCTTCTTCTTATAGCTCTTTTCTAGTTATATTAACTATTTACTAAAGAAATATAATATCTTTATTATAGATTATTTAGTAGTTATTATAGCTAGCTAGAGGGGATTATATATACTATTAGTAAATAGTTTCTAGTTAAAAGTTATTTAAGTTTAATATTTTAATTATAATTAAAATTAATATTATTAATTAAATAAAGTAATTAAAGTAAAGAACTTATAGATAATCTAGGTTTAGTTAGTTCTTAATAATTTTATAATTATTAAGATAACTTTAAGGAATAAATAGATTAAAAAAGGTTAAAGTTATAGAGAAATTATAGACTTAGCTAGGCTTTTTAAAGCTCTTTAGCTAGTTAGGTAATATATTTATTATAATTAGAGTTACTTAAGATGCTATAGCCTAAAGATAACCTTATTAATTAAGTTTATTAAGACTTCAGTCTAGCTAGAGATTTTATTATTAATACTTCTGTAGCTTATTAGAATACCTAGGTCCCATTTATTAGTCGTTACTGGGTCAAAGCTATAAAATATATAGTTTGTTTTGAATGTTTGCTGGGTGTTATATCTTTTCAACTCTTATCAATGCTCAGCTTCACTTTCAAGCCTTGCTGTTGTACGCATACAGTAAAGCTTCCAACAGCCTATTCCATCTGTGTTTTGATTTTTATATTGTGTGTTCTTTATTCTTTCTTCCTGTAAGGACTATGCCGTTTATTTAGAGGCTCAGTATCATCTGAGGCTTAAATTGCAGAAGTTAAGATTCAACTTTCCTGTCGCTTGACGACGATGGACCCGTTATATCAAGTTTATCTACAGGGTAACTACAACAGTATTGTTATCCGTAGTTGTACCTGGTGGTCCCAGGGCACAAGGATGTGTATGTTCAAGCCTTGTGGATAGACTATGTGTTCCCTCACCTAGGTATATATGGAAACTTTATTCATTAGCCTTTTCCTTATATGAATTTGGGCATGACTTAAGTACCTCTAATGAATACACTGGCCTCTATGTCAAGCAATGGCATGTGTGAGCGTTATTCCCACGGATCTTGAGTAGGCCTTCCAATGCCATTCTCCACGACCAACGTAGAGTTGTCTACGCGTTCTATGATTACAGGTCATCAGATGTCGTCAAAAGCATCACAATGTAAAAAATATTAATCATTGTCTTAGTAGGAATACATAACAAGCATGTTACTTCATATAATGGACAAATTTCCCGTATATGTCGAGCAATGATTGCACTTTTGACGACTACTGCTGAATTGAGACAGCGTGTATCTGGTTGGAGATATTCTGTTTCCCTATGTATTTATGATATACACGACGTACCACAAGACACTTATTATTCCTTGACTCTATACAGAGTAGGGTTCTTATGGCGAGCCAGTAGAAAATACAGTAGGCATTGCTGAAAATACAACATTAGGGCTCAAAGAGAATGGTGTAGGTTAAGCCACTGCAGATGCCAGATAGCCTAAGCATTTGTTAGAATGACACAATAGACAACTAGAAGTCAACGCCGAAAGAGAGAGGTTTGGTCGTCAAAGATTGACAGTGGAAGCGTGAGTTGCACATGATACAAGTGATCGAGAGGTGCAATTGCGTTGAAATATCTCTTGTTCTAGTATAAAACCGACACTCAAGTATTTCACCCATGCCAGAGTGTTAGAGCAGATGAATAAGAGGATAAATTATTCGGATTATTTCTGCGAAATGCTCTGATATAAGTCATAATTTCGTCGAGATGCTCAACATACAATGTTTGAATCAGGTGACAGGAGAGATGAAGAAGAAGAAGAAGGCTGACAGTTAACGATTCGTCGCAGCTGCACAATGACCCAATGATCGGAGAGTCTTACTTAAAAAGGCAATCCCTCGATATCGAGCTCTCCGGAACTAACCAAATAAACTCAGGGACCAGTAAATTTTAGCGCGGAATCGTATGCGCTATATGACGCTTGAATTCTTAGCTCACTCGGACAAAATTACCACGAGGGCGAGGAACCAGTAGCCAGACTCCGATGTTGAGTTTGATCTCCCACGACCAAGATTTCCATGCCTGGAACAATATGAGTTGAGCCGCGGGGAAATTTAGCGATTTTGGGAACATCTAAAAATGGACCATATTGGAAACATCTCCAACCCCGGACCGGCTCAGCTTGCCCTCTCTTGAAGATGACTAGATCCAGACGCACGTATGGGGAAGTTTGAGGGAGAATCAATGTAAACTGTAATCCTATAATGCTGATAGGTGTTGGATAGTGGATGTATTACACAGCCTTTCAATGCTTCTATTGCCAGAGACAAACTTCTGGATTGTGTTGGCACTGGCTTGCTCTACCTCGACTGCTCGATCTGCTGACATTGATCACATGAGGCTGTCTTGCCGTATTTGTCTAATCCAGGGTCCAGCAATAATCCCCATGTTACCACGCAAGATGGATGAAGCCCCAGAGATCTAAGCGATAGCTGCGTCTAGAACATTTTGAACAAGAATCTCCGAGTTTGCGAAGGGTCTTGAGATCCGGCAACCTTCCCGGTCAATCCCCCGCGTGACGTAGAAAGAAATTAGCAAGATGAATTTAACGTGGCATTTTGAGGTAAAAGTCGACAACATCTCCACTGCCTCCGCCGTGATGCTATCCTTGGTGTCCCTTCCACAGCCGAAAGTAGTTATAGCCGGCGGATCTAACCACTAATGATCGAAAAACTGAGAAGCCAGGGTTCTCAGTGGCGTCTCTCCGGCGGATCTAACTTGATATGTCGCTCTCGACTTAGAAACTCTGCCCGCAAAGTTCCACCATTCTCCAGATCTCGACCAAGTCTCGAAAACTTGACGAGAATTGTAGAGCAAAAACACCCACTCAGATGACGCAGATTGGTCATGTACCCGACTTCAAGTTTGATTATGCGGGGAAAAAGAAGGGGAAGGGATCCATTGATGGTGTGCGCGGGCGGGCAAAGCGAAAACTTCTCGATATCAGGTTGACTTGTAAGAAAGGATAGTTTTGACATCAACTACTACATAAGACCATCCTACTCACGTCTTTTGAGATTCAATTCTCCAAGCTCATCATCATTCTCACACTCTCAACTACAACTCAACTGAATCTTCAAGAGCAATACAAGACTCTTCTCTCTATCTTACCTCATACAACCCCCATCACTTCACTTACACACATCACATTCACAATGGCCCCCGGCGCTGTCGTTGACGACTTCTCCAGCCACGATGGCCAGGCCCTCGAGGTTCTCTCTGACAAGATCGACGATGTCAACGTGATCAAGTACGACGAGACATCCAAGTTCGACAAGGAGAAGGATAAGAACACCTTCCGCCAATACGCCGATGCCACCGACCGCGTCAAGAACTTCTACCGCGAACAGCACCACAAGCAGACCGTCGCTTACAATCTCGCTGCCCGTAACCGCTTCTATAACTCCTCTCGTCCTCGTGCCGAGATGACCATTTGGGAGGCCATGGAGAAGCTCAACACTCTTGTTGATGAGTCTGACCCTGATACCTCCCTCTCTCAGATCCAGCATCTTCTTCAGTCTGCTGAGGCTATTCGTCGCGATGGCAAGCCTCGATGGATGCAGCTGACTGGTCTTATCCACGACCTTGGCAAGCTTATGCTCTTCTTCCCCGAGCTCGAGACTCAGGGTCAGTGGGACGTCGTCGGTGACACATTCCCTGTTGGCTGTGCTTTCTCCGACAAGATCATCTACCCCGAGACCTTTGTTGAGGGTAACCCCGATGCTACCAACCCCGACTTCAACACCAAGTACGGTATCTACTCTCCCAACTGTGGCCTCGACAATGTCATGCTCTCATGGGGACACGACGAGTACCTCTACCACGTCGTCAAGGACCAGTCCACTCTCCCTGACGAGGCTCTCGCCATGATCCGCTACCACTCCTTCTACCCCTGGCACCGCGAGGGAGCTTACAGCCACCTCATGTGCGCCAAGGACCATGAGATGCTCAAGGCTGTCAACGCCTTCAACCCCTATGACCTGTACTCTAAGAGCGACGGTGTGCCCGATGCTGAGAAGCTCAAGCCTTACTACATGGAGCTCATCAGCGAATACTTCCCCAACCCTGTCATCAAGTGGTAAAAAGGGAATGAAAGCAAAAGCAAAAAAGAACCGATAGAATTGGGATATAAATGATGTTTTCTTTGGGAATCTGTTAGCCTGGAATTTTGGGACATGGGATATAATGAACTGAGCGAATGATAAATATACTTGTTATTGATGATCAAGCCTGACTCTTGTCTTTCTCTGTTGTGTGATTGTAGTGAATTTGACTTCGGCATGTAATGATGTTGGCTGAGATTGTCAATTGTCTCTGCCTGTGTCGCGGGTACCTATCCATGCAAGTACTTTGAGATAAGAAACCAGTAAAAATATAAGAACCAATGGTTAGAGTTTTGTAGTCATGTGCCTCCAGTCTGTAGGATTTTGCAATACTTGTAGGAGCATGAATGAAACAGCAACGTGAAGCTATTCCCAGCCAAACAGGGTTAGACAAAGTTTCGAGGTGCAGGTATTGATAAGCACGATAAGAAGAAAAAAAGTTCGAACTCTGAACGATTTTCTTCAACTTCTCAGGCTAAGCCCAAAAGCGCTAGCTCGAAAGACAAACAGCCAATCAAATAGTCGTCTGCCGGATGGCTGCCCCCCAGCCCGCTGGAAATTTGGAGGAAAAGTTACCCAGCAGCGAAAGATTATCTCTGGGCAGTTGAGAAATCGCCATCTTCGACATTCACCAACACCACCATCAACACCACACAACAACCGACTTACACAATGGGGTCCCTATCGAAACGAAAGCGCGATCAAACAGAAGAGGTCGCTACTGACGAGAAGCCTGCTACTACCGAAGTTGAAAAGCCTACGAAGCCTGCGCAAAAACAAGAGGATGAGACTTCCTTCGTCGATCTCGGCCTTGATCCTAGACTGCTACAAGCTATCGCTCAGCAAAAGTTTGCAAAGCCGACTCTAGTGCAGAGGAAAGCGATTCCTTTGGCTCTCAATGGACAAGATGTCTTGGCCAAGGCCGACTGTGGCTCTGGAAAGACGGCAGCTTATGTTCTGCCTTTGCTATCTAGCATTCTGAAGCGCAAAGCTGTATGACATTCCGATCCACGAGATATCCTATTCTTGAAGACTTTGCTAACGATGTTGTGCTTAGACCGACTCTACTGCTTTCACAACCGCCCTAATCCTCGTCCCGACCCGCGAGCTTGCCGACCAGGTCTTCAAGGCCATCGAACAATTTGCTTCCTTCTGCGCAAAGGACGTCAGCACAGTCAAGTTGACCGACAAGGTTTCCAATGCCGTGCAGCGCGCCCTTCTCTCAAACTCGCCCGACATCGTCATCTCGACCCCTGCGACTGCCTGGCACAATGTCAACTCTTCAGCACTCTCAATCGACAAACTCACACATCTTATTCTGGACGAAGCCGATCTTGTTCTTTCCTACGGCTACAGTGAGGATCTGGAGAACTTGTCACGATCAGTTCCCAAGGGTGTTCAGGTCATGATGATGAGCGCCACTCTTACAGATGAGGTCGACACACTCAAGGGGATCTTCCGACGCGACGCGACATTGTTGGATCTAAAGGAGAAGGAGGCAGAAGGCGAGGGCATCACCCAATTTGTGGCCAAGTAAGCTCTACTGATATTTAGATAAAAAGAGGCCAGCTGCTAACATGTTACTAGGTGTGGTGAAGATGAAAAGTTCCTTCTCGCCTATGTCATCTTTAAGCTGAAGTTGATTAAGGGCAAGTGTATCATCTTTGTGAGCGACATTGACCGATGTTACCGCCTCAAGCTCTTTTTTGAGCAGTTCGGCATCCGAAGTTGTATTTTGAACTCGGAACTTCCCCTGAACTCACGAGTTCATGTCGTTGAAGAGTTCAACAAACATGTTTACGATATCATCATTGCTGCCGATGAGAAGAATGAGATGATGGGAGACGATGAGGAGCCTGTTGAAGGCGAGACTGGGGATGCCGAGAAGCAGGGCGATGGAGATGATGCGGAAACGGAAGCAAAGCGACCAAAGAAGAAGGCCAAGAAGTCCAAGGGCGCTGATAAAGAGTACGGCGTATCAAGAGGTATGCTTGCCCAGCGCTGTCATTTAATATGGCAGAGAGTTACCCAAGCACAGGACTTGCACTAACAATACTTATAGGTGTCGATTTCAAGAAGGTTTCCGCAGTCATCAATTTCGATCTCCCCACAACAGCATCAGCCTACACACATAGAATAGGACGTACAGCGCGAGCTGGACAGACTGGCATGGCTCTGTCATTTGTCGTACCCAAGGAGCTATACCGAAAGCACATGCCTACATCCACACCAACTTCGGAGAATGACGAGAAGGTGATGGCCAAGATCATCAGGCAGCAAGCCAAGCGAGGAAAAGAGGTGAAGCCTTACAACTTCAACATGAAGCAAGTGGACCCTTTCCGGTACCGAATGAACGATGCTCTACGTGCGGTTACCAAGGTTTCTATCCGAGAGGCCCGAACAAGAGAGTTGCGACAGGAGCTGTTGAAGAGTGAGAAGCTGAAGCGGTAAGCATATACACAATAACGCATCATATTCAGACTGTACTAACATTCGTTCAGATATTTCGAGGAGAACCCCACGGAACTCGCCCATCTTCGCCACGACGGTGAACTTCGAACTGCTAGACAACAAGCTCACCTGAGGCATATCCCAGAGTATCTCTTACCCAAAGATGGCAAACAAGCTTTGACAAACGACATTGGCTTTGTGGGACTCAGGAAAGATCGCAAGGGACACAAGGGTAAGAAGGGTCGCGGATTTAAGGTTGGCTCAAGGAAGCGAGATCCGCTCAAGACATTCAAGGCGAGGCGCAAGACAAAATAGAGGGACTAGTGTAATACAGCGTTTTTGTAGTTTTTGATACCTTGATCTGAATTCAAGATTCCTTGTTCCCTTTGACTTGGCCTCTATTGATTGGCTTACTAACACTGATACGAACCTCACGGTGAACAAGATATTGCCCGAGACCGAGGTTGTCTTAGTCATTCATGCAAGATGCTTTAAAGTTTCGGAGACAAGCAGTCTTTCGGCCGCAAGTGTGGGGATGAGAAGATGTCCGCGCAAAGCTAACCCCGTTCCATACACTGATGTAACGAATATCAAAGAAGAACTCAGGAAATAATGTCGTAACCTGGACTGGGATAGGGCGGTCAATATAATGATGAGGAGGCGTTGGGCATGTATAAAAGGAAGAGAGTCTCCCTGTGTTTGTGAACATATCTCCTTGGTAAACACCAGGCCACTTACATCCAACCAACATCTCCTCCAACTGTTCAAACTCCATTTCTGAGAACTACATCATGGCTCCTCCAGCCCAACTCCCTCTTCGACAGCTCACCAAGAATGGCCCCAAGATCCCATCTATTGGTCTTGGTCTGATGGGAATCAGCGTCGGATACGGAGCAGCCACGTATGAATCACATCTCCAACTTCTGAACCTCACTAATATCCCCAGATCTGACGAAGAACGTTTCAAACTCCTCGACCGTGCATGGGAACTTGGCTGTACCAATTGGGACACAGCTGATATCTACGGTGACAGTGAAGACGTCGTAGGCAAATGGTTCAAGCTTCACCCCGAACGTCGTTAGGATATCTTCCTTGCGACCAAATTTGGGTTGAAGGTAGGCGAGAAAGGGATCGTTACTGATTCATCGCCTGAGCACGTGAGGCTGAGTATTGAGAGCAGCTTGAAGAGGCTTGGTGTTGAGCACATTGATCTGTACTACATGCATCGTGCAAATGAGGATGTGCCTATTGAGAAGACTGTGGAAGCCATGAAGCAGTTGGTTGAGTAAGTCATTCCACCATGAAATAAGCTAAGCAGGACTCACACACACATAGTGAGGGAAAGGTCAAGTACTTGGGTCTCTCAGAAATCTCGTCTAACACTCTCCGCCGAGCCCACGCCATCCATCCCATCTCGGCAGTACAAGTCGAGTACAACCCCTGGACACTCGACATCGAAGGTCCTTCAGGAACAAACCTTCTCAAGGCTTGCGAAGAGCTAGACGTGGCGGTGTTTGCCTACTCACCCCTTGGCCGTGGTATCTTGACCGGCCGTTTCCGCTCTGTCGATGATTTCGAAGAGACAGATACCCGAAGGAACCTGACGCGGTTCCAGGGTGACAACTTCAAGAAGAACTTGAAGATTGTGGACCAGTTCAATGAGTTGGCCAAGAACAAGGGATTTACATCCTCGCAGCTCGTCCTGGCCTGGATCTTGGAGCAGAGCCCCAACATGTTTGTCATTCCTGGCACGAAGAACATTAAGTATCTCGAAGAGAACGTGGGAGCAGCAAAGGTGACGCTGAGTAAGGAGGAGAATCAAGAGTTGAGGAAACTGGCAGTTGAGGCTGGAGTTGTTGGAGGGCGGGACCCCTTCTTTGGCTGCTTCGCTGATACAGCTCCTCTGGAGAAGTGAATGTACACAGAGATAGCAGTGTTGGCTACATGATGCTTGCTTCGGTAGCAGTTTCTAGGGCAAGTCTATGCGGAAAAGTTTGCCATTCCATGAAGACCCATCACCATTATCATCCCTGAAGCTCCCCATGATATGAAATCCTTGATCAACGTAGTATCTGTAACCATTAACAATGAACCAGGTCGAGGGTGTCCTTCTGGGACATACTGCACCAATTGCCCATTGCCTCCATCCCAGCAATCAAGCCAGATCGTCTTCCAACCACGTTCAAGAGTATAATCCTTGGCTTTCTGAAGGAGAGCAGCTCCAGCCCCACGACGTCTATCACCAACTCGGTGATCAGTGACGAGGTATTGGAGGAAGACAAACTCGCCCTTTTTCAACGCAGGTTCAATCTGGGCTTTCAAGCTCTCTGTCTCTTTCAGATAGCTCACGAATTGTTCTTCAACAATCTTGACAAAACCAACAGACACAAAGGATTTTCCATTCTCGTCCACACGGCGGGAGAGGTTTTCGTTTGCTGTGGATTCTGAGTTGGTCTGATCGTCTTCAACCTCGGCGATAAATATTCTCTCTTGATCACCAGTGCCCGTTTTACAGAACTGCTCCGACTTCGAGACAGCATCGTGCATCTTCTGCATGAACGACTCTTTTCCAGAAAGAGGCTCAGTTCCCCATTGACCAGCGTTTCCCGCCGCAACAAGATGGGGTATAGTTGAGTCCATTGCATCAACGATGAATTGAGCATCATTACATGATGCAGAAGCGTCGCGGAAAGAGAACTGATTCACCATATTCCAGAGTATTAACCCCTCAAATAAGGAAAGCTCAGATGACTCCTGGGAGAAGGGCACTGTGTGGCTTCAAGAGACAGGTCGTGTGTAAAACAATAAGTTTGCTTATTCAGATGTCAGCAGTGCATATGTGGTGTTTCAGCGGACCACAAAGAGATAAGACATGTAACGCTAGCAAGGATCGCAATCCCTGAAACTTCTATGTGAGCTTCTAGAAGAAAAGACGATTTATACCTTGACATCTTCATGATTTCAACTGAGATTCTGTAGAAACGTCCGAGCAACTCACAAGCGTCGTCTCACTTTCAGCTCTGATTGACAATGAGCCTCTGAGATAATCCGAGGGCCCCAAGGTCCGATAAGTCGGTCGGATCAACCTCCAAGGCTCTCTGAAGGTGTTGACGGATGTGCACCCTCATCATTACCTTCAATGTACGGAGTACAGTAGATGGCGCTATAACAGTGTCGCATGAGATGGTTCACCCCAACAAGAGTGAGTGGCCATCCCGACTATCACGGACTTTTCGGGTTGTGAGAGCCGTGCTGGGCGTGGTACTTTGACAGCAGAAACATAGAACAATGATCAGTGCCTCATCGCCATCGGTGGTGGTCAAAAGCCTGCCTCACTTATACGCCTGCGCCCATTGTATCCTAATTTGTTGTAAAACAGGTTATTGGAAAGTTGGATAACCCGTCTTCGACGTCGCCAAGTCAATGGCCCGTTATCGCAACAAGAAGCACACATTTGCCGGCATCCTTAGCCCAACTTGCATGACTCAGTATTTGCTCCATGATAAGTTATCATTTCGCGGTGCAACATCGACGGAAGACGGTCAGGTTATGGCCTCTAGAATAGAGAACGGCATGAGAGACTTGTAGCCCAGTGCATGATTCTATGTTTGGAACCACGTATACGGTATTCCAAAGAACTGTAGAACTACACAAGCACGTCTAGCTCAGTGTCAGGTGGCTCCCCAGACGAGATCCTCGAGCGAATTATGTTCGGGAAATATGACATCGCCGTGCTCATTGGAGAGTTCATGACTACAAAGAGGTTGATAGTCCAGTGACTATGAGATCATTGCCGTTCTTTATAGACAATCTTATGACTAGCTGAACTCAATGACAAAGAAACGTCTCTCAGGTACAGCATTGGATCAAGTATGTCAACAAGGCGGTAAAGTATTGATATTTCTTGGAACGTGCCCCTTCGTCGGACTTGCATTTGTACGCGATTCAGCTTGTAAAAGGTCGGGAAAAGTGCTTCTTTAGTTCAATCTCGTCATTCGCAGTTCTGGGTCCGCGATACGTGCGTGTTAGTAGTGGTGGGGGTCGATGCGATCTCTAGGGTCACAGTCCGCAAGACAACGGACCCTTCTCTTGTTTGAAGAGTCTTACACTCCACTCTCTATCTTAGTGGATGGCTGAATCTCTACAATTCTATGCAAGAATCGTCAATGGCTTCGACTTTGGTAGCATCTAGTACAAGAAGCTGAAGAAGTTGAACTTCAGCTAGCGGTGGAACCAATGAGTATGGTTGGGGGGGCACCTTGTCCTACACAGTAGATTGCCTTATCAAGAACTACCCCACGAAAACAAGGTGGTCGGAGAGCAAGGACGGGGAAGGCTGCCACACCGACGGCAAGGTGACCGGGCTCGAGTCGCTTCGAATCTGTGTTGAGATTTGGCTCAATGACTTGGATTTATATGTACTTATTGGTTTGACAATGCCGACCTTGGCCCTAGGATTGGGTCGTCAAGGTCCGGGGAGTGGGCACCTTGATGGACGGACCCCTTCGATTTGCTCATCAGTTTGCAGACATAAATAAGGTAGTTGTCGCACTGCCGCTGGACGATAGCATCGTGTTGTCTTTGTTATCTTTGTCGGCATTGCAAGAAGCGGCTTCTGACGTGAGACCCATCACGTTATCCGTCATTGTCCGTCACCGTGTTAGTGACTCGTCGACACCATCGACTACGTTAGTACAATCACCGAGACTGACATCACCGAGTCATCGGCGTTCAAAAAGAATTCCTCAGTTGAAAGGCATTGCAAGTCACTTCGACACCTCCCATCCTCTTTCAGGCATTGCTACGCAACTCAACCGTCATGGCAGAAGAACCTGTGCTCTTGCGAATCCCTCCCGAGATTCGCATGCTGATATACGACTATCTTCTCGACAACGGCGGGACCAAAGATATTTCAATTCGAAACCAGTCGAAACGTGAATACGAGGCGCGCCGTTCGAAGACCCAACGTTCAGCATATCATATAATGGAGCGAACTATCGCAAAGAAGTCATACAAAACGACATATTGCGCCGACCCTCATCCCCGCCGATCGATGCACACTGCAGTTATGCAGATCAACAGGAAAATCCGAGAGGAAGCCTCTCATTACCTGTACACAAAGCATGCTTTTCACTTTGGAGAAGACCTTGAGGCCTTGGTGCCCTTCCTCACTGATAAGACGCCACGCACTAGAGACTTAGTCCGGGAGATCAGCCTCTACAAGCGCAGTCCAACAAATGTGATGGAACCAGATTCATATGACTGGTCTTCTGTGTGTCGTTCGCTGCGAAGTTTGCAAAGCTTGGATAAGTTGACACTTGTCATTGAAGGCGCTCGGCCACGAGGGCCATGGGACGGCCCGCAGAGCTTGACGGTATCTGACTTTCGACTGTTATATACAACTCGTCATGAAAGCTTGGAATGGGCGCGGGAACTGGCGACGATAAAAACGATCAAGGACGTCGTCATTATTGCTGATATTCACAACCTGCCTCATCCCGAGTCCAACATCATGTTGGTCCTTGCCGCATTTTCATCTTCGATTGATACGTCGTTGGTGGACTTTCTTCGCGATGTTCTGGGGATTCCTGCGCGAGTTGGACAACCACAGTATTGTGGTGTTGGGGTGTTCGGCCGGTCCAGAAAATGCGAGAGAAATGGATGTCTGACGAGTTTGGAAAATTGAAAGATGCCTTGAAGATTTGAAGTAAGGCGTTGAGGAGCTGGCGCAGTTGAGTATCATGTTGCACTGCAAGGAGTTATTGAAGTTTGTTTAACCATAACTGAGTATGATTGGCATTGGTTACTTTGGGCATTCCATTGATGAAACATAATTGAACATGACGAGATTGAACGCCCGACGATAGAATGAAGCAATTGGGTCATGATACGTGAATTGATAGTACCTTAGACATGGATATATCTCATCCACAATCTTAGACGCAGGAACGACTTACTCCCTGACACCACGTGATGAGTCCCTGCTGTGTATCTTCCTTTTCCAGAACTGAGTCCGTTCCGGTGGCTGGGATGGACTTAGAGCCCCTGCCGCCTAAAGACAAACTGGTACAGCGCCATTATCCGCTGTCTTCCAGCGGAGCTTAGGCCCACCTCAACCCATCCAATCCATTATCTCAGCCTCCCCCCGTATCGTCATCGCTCCCGTTCGTTCTGCGCCTTGTATGCGGCGCAACCTATCGACGACAACCCGACAGCTCCGCGCATCCTCCGTCTCTTGCTGCCATCTTCTTCATCATTGCATCTATCACAGTCGCATTCTAGTGAATTGCTAGGAGTTTGGCTTGTCTTGACCTGCTCCGAGCTACCCCGCCGTCGTAGTCCGACAAGATGGCCACGCCAGCTCCCCCCGAGGACCAGGCTCGTCTGCTTGAAGACGCTCTCGTTGCCGTGCGACAACAGACGTCCCTTATGCGCAAATGTCTCGATACTCCTGGAAAGCTAATGGATGCGCTCAAGTGCTGGTATGTATATGATTGCCGCGATAGATAGCTCGGTCTCCTGAATGGCATCGCTGACTCTGGTAGCTCGACTCTGGTTTCCGAGCTTCGCACAAGCAGTCTTGGACCCAAGCAATACTACGAGCTGTACATGTCGGTGTTCGACGCCCTGCGATACTTGTCTGTCCATCTTCGCGAAAACCACCCTGTCAACCACCTGGCCGACCTTTACGAGCTCGTCCAGTATGCAGGCAACATCGTTCCACGATTGTATCTTATGATTACTGTGGGAACCGCCTACATGGCCATCGAAGATGCGCCTGTCAAGGAGCTCATGAAGGACATGATGGACATGAGCCGAGGCGTTCAGCATCCTATTCGTGGACTCTTCCTCCGATATTACCTGTCTGGTCAAGCGAGGGACTACCTGCCAACTACTGAGAGTGACGGTCCTGAAGGCAACATTAGCGATTCCATCAACTTCGTGCTTACAAATTTCGTCGAGATGAACAAGCTATGGGTTCGTCTACAACACCAGGGCCACTCGAGAGAGCGTGAACAGCGAATTCGGGAGCGGAAGGAACTGCAGCTACTGGTCGGCAGCAATATCGTACGCCTAAGTCAGCTTGTTGATCTTGAAACGTATAAGTCTAGTATTCTAGCACCGCTGCTAGAGCAGGTGGTTCAATGCCGGGACGTTCTCGCCCAAGAGTATCTCCTTGAGGTGATTACGCAAGTTTTTCCGGACGAATTTCACCTCCACACCTTGGACCAATTCCTTGGTGCCGTTTCACGCCTCAACCCCCATGTCAACGTCAAGGCCATTGTAATTGGCCTGATGGATCGATTGTCCGAATATGCTGAACGCGATGGACCGGAGGACAAGTCGGATGATAGAGCTCAAATTGAGGCGGATGCGCTGGCAAAACTGTTGGAGAAGGTAAACCTTCAAAAGGAAGCATCGACAGCCACGCCTTCAGAGTCTAAGCAATCTGAACCTGATGGTAAAGTGGGTGAGTCTACCGAAGATGCCGAATCCGCCGATGCCGACAGTACACCCGAGGGCGAGGAGTCTACAGCCAAGGCCACCGATGAGACTCCAGAAGAAACCGCTGGTGAGAGCAGCAACGACGACTCTAGCACACTCGCCGAGTCTACACCTTCAGTTGCGGATACGGAGACCACCGCTGTGAACGGTCAAGGGTCAATTACAGACACCGTGCAGCTTTACGAGGTTTTCTTCGCCCAGGTCAAGAACCTGGTGGAGGCCCAGCATCTCCCTGTGCAAGACATTATTGCACTCCTGGTGTCACTTTGCAACCTTGCGCTTAACATTTATCCCGACAGACTGGACTACGTTGACCAGATCCTGGCTTACGCAACTACCAAGGTTCGAGAGAATATCAACAATGCCGACCTTCACTCGCCCCCTGCTCAGCAGAGCCTGCTTGCTCTTCTTCAGGCGCCCCTTAACCGATATGTTTCCACTTTCACTGCTTTGTCTCTTCCTACCTACGTTCCTCTCTTCCAGTCGCAATCATACCCTACCCGCCGAGCCGTTGCTGGTGGTGTCGCTCGCACTTTGCTCAAAAACCAGACCAAGATCTCGACTACAGAACAGCTCGAGAACGTGTTGGAGGTACTGAAGGTTCTCATCAAGGAGGGTTCCCAGGCGCCTCAGGGGTACCCAGGTGTTGCCCAACGACGTCCCGTGGAGACAGACGAGACAATGGAGGAGCAGGGATGGCTCGCCAGGATTGTGCACTTGCTGCAGGCCGAAGACAACGATACTCAGTTCAAGCTGCTCCAAATGACAAGAAAGGCGTACTCGGAAGGAAACGAGCGTATTCGCACGACGACGCCACCTCTTATCACAGCATGCATGAAGTTGGCGCGAAAGTTCAAGCAGCGTGAGCACTTTGACGATAACTGGGAGACACAGAGTAATGCTCTGTTCAAGTTTATGCACTCAGCGCTCAGCACGTTGTACACCCGCGTTAACGGCTCTGGGGCTGCAGAGATGGCGCTGCGTCTCTTTGCCTCTGCTGGCCAAACAGCCGATCTGACCGGGTTTGAAGAGGTTGCATATGAATTCTTTGCGCAAGCCTTCACAGTGTATGAGGAGGCTGTTTCGGATTCGAAGGCTCAGTTCCAGGCTGTCTGTGTGATTGCTACTGCTCTTCACCAGACACGCAACTTTGGAAAGGAGAATTATGACACTCTCATCACCAAGTGCGCACAGCATGGTAGCAAGCTGCTACGCAAGCCTGATCAATGCCGCGCTGTGTATCTGGCGAGTCACTTGTGGTGGGCGACTCCGATGGTGTCGAATGGCGAGTCGGAAGAAACAGAGGTATATATCAACCCATGTACGAAGGGCCTTAGCTAACTTGCATAGCTTTACCGCGATGGTAAGCGAGTACTCGAATGTCTTCAGCGTGCCCTTCGTGTTGCCGATTCCTGCATGGAGACGGCCACATCGATTGAACTCTTTGTTGAGATTCTGGACCGCTATGTGTATTACTTTGACCAACAAAACGAATCAGTGAGTCTCGATCCTGGAACTGCTGAAGCAACTGCTAACTCGAGCAGGTCACAACCAAGTACCTCAATGGTCTCATTGAACTCATTCACTCTAATCTGGCCGGCAACCAACAAGATTCTGCTTCCGTTGAGAACAGCCGCCGGCACTTCCATCAGACATTGGAGAACATCCGAAGTCGACAATATGAGGGAGTCGTTCTGACACCGAACTGAGGTCTAATTCATTAGTGATTGAAGGAAAGAGAAGGTGATTGAGCGGCATAGCGATAGATAATGTTTAGCCTGCAGGCATGAATCGAGGAGGTCGCAGGTCCACTAGTTGTATATATGTAAACTTTGCCCAAAAATTGATGATATGCGCGGTGAAGCCCCTGCGACAGTGAGAGTTTTGAAGAGTCGCTGTCACCAACCCCTGGTTGAGAGATATCCATACATATACAGAGTAACTAAGCCGGCTATGTATATGTAACCTTTAGAGTGGATTGCGTGGGTGAGGCTTTGGCTATTTTTGAGCTTACTATATAAGTTATGCATTCTTTATCTCGAATTACGGCTGAACAAATTAGCTGACACGTCCCTAACTTTACCTCGAGTCCAAAAGCAAAGCGATGATACGCACATCACCTCCCTGTCCGAGTTAGGCTGTCCCCTTATCCCAGCTTTTGTGGGGTAATCCTGGTGGCGTGCACGGGCGGATTCAGGAGAGTGAGAGTGATTGTGAGAGCCGAGACAAGACAAGGCCTGGTAAGCTCCTTGGATGCCTCTGAGATAGGTAGATACTAGATAGTGTTAGTATAAATGACATTTCTCGTGTGCTCTAGCAAAAAAGAAGAGCAGTGAGCTATAGCATACTAGTTATAGGACCTGTAATAGTGTTTTTACTGGCATTTTGTCAAAGTTTCCAAAGGCCAAGGCTTGCCAAGTCTCCCGGGTCAACTCAGCCACTTGAGACCTCGACCAAGGTGTCTTCTGCTGTCTGTCTTTTGTTACTCCGTACTAACCGGCGGTTTATGGTTACAGTGGATTCCGGTCCCCTACCTTATTACGTGGACACTCCATTATTAGGTTCGCCATCATCCCCCCCGTCGCAGCGCATTGGATTTGTATGTACTACACCTGCAGCCAACAACGTAACTCGGTACATTACTTTGACTTTAATCATCTCAGCCCTTACTCCTCTTCCTTTTCTTTACCCTGTCAACAGCATCTCGAGTCAGAGCTTAAAGCAGGCCTGCACTTGTTAGTTTGGCGATGCGCTTCTGGCGTCTGTCTCCTGTCTCTCTTTCTTAACACTCCTTTCGTGCTTGCACCTCGCTCATCTTAACTTAATTGCTTCGTATCGATCGATCGAAACCGCGATTTCGCCCGCTCCTTTTTATCCCATCACCTTTAGCGAATGGCACTGTTTATCTCTACTGCTTTGTGACGCGCCTGAACCAGCTTCTTTATCGGATTGAATATACGACAACCGAGGGCGCGGTTAGCGCTCAATTACCATCAAGATGCCTTCCGAAAAGACTCCTTTCTATGATCCTATACCGCCCACTTACGATCAAGCCGTGGCAAGTGGTAGTCATTACGATCCGGATGACTGGGCTCCTGCTCCGAGGTCTCCAACAAACGAGCGTAATGCAACAGAGGCGGAATCACAGGGTCTCCTACAACATTCAAGTGGCGCCAGTTCCTCCCGCAGACCCGACGGCTATCGACCACCAACAGTAGAGACCGACGACGAGGACAGTTTATGGGCTAGCGATAGCGAGAGTGACGATGAAGCCGCGCAGGTTCGACGTGAGATGCAGGAGATGGAGATCGAGGAACCCGATCGATCCCGAGGCTCTCAGTGGGGGAAGCGGATAGGGTCATATCTAACTCTACCGCGGTGGAAATGGTCCTGGAGGCCGAGATTACCACGATTACGCATACAATTACCTCAACGAGCTGATGCGCCAGCTGCCGACAACGCCGAGAATGCCACGGGTGAGAATGAGGAGACGCCAAGCCAGACAACGAGGAGGTGGAACATACCAAAGGTGGACAAATCAACCGTCATCTTATTTTGTGTGCGCATTTTGGCACTCACAATTATACTGGGATTTTTCTATCTGCTCTTCGCCAGCGATATGTTTGGTGGTTTGTCAGATAGATTAGGAGGTGGCTTCCGTTTCAACCCCGAGGACCTTAGAGCCCATCTCCTGCGTACCGTTGATCCTATGAGAATGCGCGCATCAGTACAGCACTTCTCAAATTACGCCCATATTGCTGGTACCGAGGGTGATTATGCGACCGCGTTGGATGTCCAGGCCATGTTCGGCAGGGCACTACTGGACGAGGTCATGATGGATGAGTATCAGGTTTATCTCAACTATCCCCGCAAGGACGGTCGTGTGGTGCAAATCATGGACGAGAAGGATACCAAGAAGGCCAAATGGACGGCCAAGCTAGAAGAAGAGGAAGTCGGAGGCGAAACTGCAGGTCGACAAACGTACGCTTTCCACGGGTACTCAAAGTCGGGAGACGTCAAGGGACCCCTAATCTACGCCAACTATGGTACAAGAGACGATTTCAAGCATCTTGCAAGCAAAGGTGTTAATGCCACGGGAGCTATTGCGCTGGTGAAAAACGGTGGCCCTCTGGAGAATCAAGCTCTTAAAGTCAAGGCAGCCGAGCTCGCAGGCTTTGCTGGCTGTCTCATCTACTCCGACCCTGCGGACGACGGTTTCAAGAAGGGTGTTGTGGCTCCTGAAGGATTGTATATGCCCTCAGATGGTGTTCAAAGAGGCTCTGTAGGCCTCACAAACTGGGGAATTGGTGACCCCTTGTCGCCAGGTTATGGTAGCAAGGGTGATCAGCGAATTACACTCGACAAGGCCAATGGCCTTGTCGGTATCCCCAGTCTGCCTCTCGCTTGGAGGGATGCCAAGGTTCTACTACAGCATCTCAAGGGTTATGGCGAAAAGGTGCCTAACAAGTGGGAGGGCGGCGTCCCAGACGTCGAGTGGTGGACCGGCAGTGAGAAATCCCCAATTGTGCGCTTGAAGAACGAGCAAGATGAGGATTCATTGCACACTATCTGGAATGTTTATGGTCGAATCAATGGCATGGAGCAGACGTCTAAGTCTATCATCATCGGCAATCAGCGAGATTCTTGGGCTTTCGGCGCAACGGACCCCCACTCAGGTACAGCTGTCATGATTGAGATGGCTCGAATCTTCGGAGATCTTGTACAGCGAGGCTGGAGGCCATTGAGAACCATCGAATTTATGTCTTGGGATGCCTCTGCGTACAATCTAATTGGCTCAACTGAGTATGTCGAGCATAACTCAGAGGCCCTTCGTGACAATGCCTTTGCTTACCTCAATCTTGGGGCGGCTGTTGTCGGAAAAGACCTGCATGCTTCAGGATCGCCAGTCTTCCGAAAGTCTCTTCTTCATGCCCTGGGCCGAGTTATCGACCCCTCTACTAATAGTACATTGAAGGACCTTTGGGATCAGAGCCATGCCGAGCTGAAGCAGCCAGAGGGACGTGGCGACCACATTCCATTCCAGGATATCGCAGGAACAAGTGCACTCGATTTGGCCTTCAGGGGTACCCAAGTCCCTCACCACTCAAGTTACGACAAGATTGGATTGGTGGACAACTTCATCGATCCCGACTTCGAGTACCACGGCGCAATGGGACAAGTGATAGCTCTGCTCATTCTCGACATGGCCGATCGACCCATCATGCCGTTTGATATGGGCTGGTATGCACAGAGACTGAGCCAATGGGTCAAAGATCTCGAGAAGTGGGCACTCAAGCAAATGGACGGCCAGCCCAAGGGCGAGAAAGACGCATTCAAGGAGCTCAAGGACGCTGCAACACTTGTTCAACACAACGTCGCCACATTCGAGAAGTGGGAAATGGAATGGGACCGCGAGGTCTTGGGCAATGGAGGCTGGGAGGCCAACGATATCGGTGCCTCTCGACTTGCATACAACAACAAGATGGCATACTTTGAGACGGCGTTACTGGACATTGAAATCGGTGGTGGCGTACGTTCCCCTTATGAGACTTGACTGAGAAACTTAAGCTAACCCTATCTCTAGATTCCCAACCGAACACAGTTCAAGAACGTCGTCTTCGGACCAGAGGCTTGGTCCAACGACGGAGCCATCTTCCCTGCTATTCGCGACTGCATCGAGGAGGGAGACTGGAAAGCCGCCAAACCCATAGTTGCCAAGACGGCAGCGCTTCTTCGCAAAGCAGCAACAATCTTAGAGATGCAATAAAGCACGTGTATGATTTGAGCAGCGAAAAGAAAAGCCCTCTCTTTGTTTCCTTTTCTATATCGATCTCAGTCTAGGCAAACTCGCCATTATTGTTGTTTTTTCTTTTACAGGATATACATAGTGTTTTTGGTTTCTGATCCAGGACACATTGCGTAGCTTTCACGCAAAAAATGTACAGGAGGCATTGCACGGAGTTTGGTTTACGTGGAACCCTGCTTTTCTACGCTTTTTTTATAACTTTCTTGGGTAGGGCAGGACTTGTTGAGGCAACTCGTCAGGATAGAGTGATGGTATATGTCTGATCGCCCTGACTGGGTATATGGGATGTTTTTTCTTTGTTATAGTTATAGTAATGAAGGAATGCGAGTCGCTCATGTACCCTGATATGTTCCATCATGTTGATTTTGCTCCAAGATATGCTTCGTGATTGTAACGCTCAACCATCTCTGGTAGTTGACCTCTTAAGCCTTCTGGGACTCGTAGTCCTGCACAGAAACCAGCTTTCCAACAACGTTGTACTTCTCCAGGAATCTCTCCTCCCAGCCCTGGAGCGCCTCCATCTGCTCCGCATCGAGTCCTTCCAGCTTATCAAGCGGGCCATCTAGGTCCTTGGTCAACATGTCCTCATCAAAGCTTCCACACGCAAGACCTCGACTCGCATCCCGACCAGCAAAGTTGCTATAAGGACCACCGGGGCCGTAGAAGTTACGACCAGGCGAGACGTCGAAAACGCGACCGCGCACAGCGAGAAAGACAGGTCGGTCCTCCTCGCCGTTGAAGGGGAGGAGAGTGTGAGGGGTGTATGTTTTGAAAACTGTTGAGGGCGCGTCGCGGGGGAGAGATGGAGGTGGCGAGGAGCGGAGCATGGAGTAGGTTGTGTATAGGACGGCGCTGAGGAGGATGAGGTTGAGAGGTGTGAAGAGGGAAGCGCTGGGACGAGTTAGTGATGGAGATCAGAGAGTAGAGAGTAGAGGGGGGATGACATACGTTTCTTGGCTTGCTTGTTGAGCCATGTGTTGCTCGACGTGCTCCATCTTTACGATGTCTCTAATTGTGATGATGTGCCTGAAGTATCAAGTTGAGCCGAGATGGTTGATTGAAGGTGCTTGTTCGATGTTGGGGAACCAAGAACCAAGGTAAGAAAGTGATGGGGTCCCCCGTAGCTCCCGGTGGTTCCTTGGGGTTCTCCCCCACTTTATGCTCCGGCGCGGCGTTTTGTCACGGAAGTTGGCTTCGGAGCCTCCGGTAATATTTCCGGCAACTGAATATGTCCTTGATATTGCTCAAACATGAAGCTGGCCACGATTTAATACCAAGAGCTATCTATCTCATGACACTGCGTTGCCATGATTCAAAGAACACTTGGCCAGAGCTCCAAACATTCGAGATGCTTACATGAGGGGCAATTACGTGGGACAGAAGATGAAGCTTAGAAGTTAATAGCATTAATTGAAGCTCCCTCGGCAATAGAACTGGGTATTGAAGCCTTATCGTGGCTACAAGGCTCTGTTTTGTCTTGATTCAAAGCTGCGAGTAAGTAACCATTATCGATACTAGAGCAGGTGATTTGGCCGCTGTGATATCACTCATAGCATAGGTAAGTGAGCTTCAGCCCTTTGAACACAGCCAGATTAATAAGCAGTGGTTTCCTCAACGATCTCCTTTATTTGATGGTATGATATTAAGCAAAAAAGAAGTCTTCGCAAAGGATTATCAACATGGAAAAGACAAAAATGGAGGCTGAGGGATTTGAACCCCCGACCTTTCGCAAGCATTCGAAACAATGCAAAGCGAACGTGATCCCCCTACACCAAGCCCCCGATGTTGGATAGTAGTGACGGTCTTAATTGACCCTATATCATCATTACGATGATCATAGCCAGTTTGTAAACCACGACTGGCTTTGAGTCATACAAATCACGGTAAATGTCTTTTGAATATCTATAATCGTTGTGCTTGTGTTGAATGACATGGTCAACGTGGGCTTCTGGGCCACCCAACTCAAGTGGTTATAAAGATGGCTCATGTATTACCAAGCTTGCTCATGGTGGAGCCTACAAGAGATATATACATACTATACACTGTATTGTAATCAGTGATTATAGGTCTATGCCTAATGTATATCGTCTCGTGATCAATACGCATTTGTATACTCAAACAAATCGTAGGTTCGATATCTGCTTCACGCTCTTGGTCATTCTCTGCCATCAGTATTAAACCCATCAACATATAGTCACTCATGACTCACACCGAATGCCACAAATCGAATCACATAGCAATACGCCTCTAAAGGAAGTGGTCTATCTGCAGTTATTTTCATCTTGCTTAAGTTGGCTCTATTTTATTGTTGCCGATATAACATGGAGGACACGAGAGTAGTGGATATCTCTGATACATATCCGTCTAAGCCAGCTTACGTTACTCACATGTTACTACCGTGACACTTCAGCCACAAAGAGAACAACAACTTAGGTTTTGTGAACTCTCTGTAGCAGTTGTTCGACTTTGGTATGAGTCGACCTTGAAAAGCCACAGCAAGAAAGTCAACCTTGGCTTCCCCGTCTGACTCAACTGCCAATACTCAGCCACAGCCTCATTCACGGTCACAGCGTGAAGTTTCGACCCAAACGGAAAACATAAATGTACAGGATCTCGTCAAGTCTTCCTTTCAATTCTCGGACTTTTATTCATCACTACTCAGTAAAAATGGCTACAGCATCAAACCCCGGCCCAGTATATTTCTGGCGTGAAACAGACCCAGCGACAGGATACCTATCACAATGGTATTTTTGTCCTTTCAAGGATGATCAGGATGAGAAAAAGACATACAAAACAGCAGAGCAGTAAGTCGCGTCTCTTCTATCGATACACTATTCAAGGCCGATGTTGACATCTTCCAAGTTACATGATGCATCACAAGGCCATCCTATTCAACGACGAAGCCACCGCTCTTGAAGTCCTCAAGACAGGCCATCCACGAAAAGTCAAGTCTCTCGGCCGCCAGGTGAAAAACTTTGACGAAACATTATGGCTTAAGCATCGACGTGACATAGTCCGAAAGGGCAACATCCTCAAGTTCACACGTGCTATCACAGAGGAGGGTTTCAAGAGAGGCACGCCTGGTGCAAATCAACCAAGCTCATTACACTGGCCCATCGATGGTTCTCTAGCAGATATGCTGATCGACACGGGTGACAGAGAACTTGTCGAGGCCAGTCCATTTGATCCAGTCTGGGGCATTGGGTTCAAAGCTGCAGATGCAGATGCTGCGAGAGACTCGTGGGGTGAGAATTTGCTGGGTAAAGAGTTGATGGAAGTCAGAAGGATCTTGAAGGAGAGACGAGACGGCCAAGGAGCATGAGTGGCGATACAACTGGAACTGTTGTAGATTATTGAATCGTGAAAGCTGGTATCACTCTGTCAAGGAACGGAACAATGGTTGTTTGAACTGTTTCGGCTATACGCCTAGATAGATTGCACTAACCTTGAAAACCAAGGTAACTTTTGAACATGTCTATAAGTCCATCTTCCTCCCACCAATGATGCCCGGCCCAATGCCCCAGTTCCCCTCCATAATCATACATAAAAAGAGCCTCGTCCCGAGGCAAGCAGAGCGGCGTGGTAGTAGTCATTTTTTGCTGTTTAACAGCCCCAAACCCATTCTCCAGAAAATGCATGTTTTGTTTGGTAGTTGTACGTTGCGTTGTGTTGTGTTGTGGTGGTTGTGTTGTGGTGGTTGTGTTGTGGTGGTTGTGATTGTGGTGATTCGTGTTGTTGTTTTTCGTGTTGAGAGCCCGCCCTGATATTTTCACATGATAAGACATATTTTACAGTAATTAACACACATTAGGCGATGCTCCCGTGTTCGCCTTCGATTCCTTCTCATCTCGTAGGTATCCAACAAAGGCAGATTCCCAACCCCTTGACGCCGCGTTAAAATGACTGTTTCTTTTAGTACCAGTCTCGTCCACTCTTCTGCATCTCAATCAGACGCCAGCCCCTTGTCTCAGGGTTGTTGACATCTTCTGGTACTCGTGTGATACCAATGGCGTATGTGACCAGTTGGACCTTATCCTCCATACCAGCAGCAAGCTCGTTCGTCTTGGCATTGCGGTAGACGTGAACCTCTTGCGTGCGGCAGGTGATGATAAAGACAGGAACCTCGCCAGGATCAAGCATGCGAGCTCGTAGAATGTCAACATTTCGAATATCCAGGATCTTTCCGTCCGACTTCATGCCAGCCTGTAGGTATTGCTTGGTGAGGGCCTCGTACACAGAGTACTGAGCGGCAGAAAGCCACAGCTTCAGTGTCTCCGCATCACCCTTGACATAAGCGTCCAACACCTCGGGAAGAATGTACTCTCGAAGTTCCTGGAGGAAAGGCTCTGTCTGGAAGTTGGGGTCCATGGATCTGAACTTCTTGATGACCATGGCAGTCTCGTTCTCGGCGAAGAAGCCTCCGATGCGGTCGGTGATACTTCGAGCGGTCGATACAAGAGGGTTCTCAGACTCCTCATACTTGCCCCTCAAGCTGAAAAGTCCTTGCACGTACTTGTTCTGGTCGCGGAAATCTCTCCAGGCCTCCTTCCAAGCAGCGTCCTTGTGAACGGTAACACTGGTGCCAGCGCTATCTCTTGTTAGACCAAATTCGAATGAGAGAGCTTGTAAGGATACTCACTTAATGTCCTCTTCCATAGGCGCAGCCGCCTTGTAACCCCGCTGCTTATCGAGTGCCTCTCGACGTTTCCTGCGCTCCTCCTTCTCAACCCAACCACCGTACCGTGAAGAGCTGCCATCGTCAATGACATTCTTGACATTCTTGTAAGCCTCTGTGTTTCGGATAGGCTGAGTAGCTTTATCCACGGCATCTCCCGTGACATTAGCGGCCTTGCGAACACCCTTGACGACTGAAGTATCCCAGGTCCAAGAAGCACCCTTGCCAATGGCACCAGCAGTGACCTTGGCACCCTTTCCAAGAGTAGAGGAAACAGCGCCAGTGGACTTCTCGTAGGCCTCACGAGCACGTCGCACACCCTCACTCTCGGCGAATTGATTAGCAGACGCAGCGATCTGCTTGGTCGACTCGTTCCATTCTTGCGACTTCTGGAACTCAGTGTTCATGGTCTCCATGAAAACCTGCCAAGGGGTCTTGTCGCCATGAGGAGGAGGAGGAGGAGGGGCATCCTCCTTCTTCTTCTCTTTATCCTTGCCCTCACCCTCACCCTCACCCTCGCCCTCTTCTTTTCCTTCCTTTCCGGCCTTCTCGCCATCCTCGGTCTTCTTGGATTGCTCCTCCTCGGGCTTAGCCTCAGATTCGGTTTCAGCTTCAGTGGGCTTCTTCTCTTTTGCGTCGGTGGGTGCAGCAGTTGAGGGTTTTTGTTCAGTTTGAGGCTTCTCTTGGTGTAAGCGGCTGGAAAGGTGGAATAGACGAGATTGAGCGGTATAAGTGGGGGAGTAACGAAGCTCGGCGGGGACAAAAGAAGACCTCAATGGCGATCGAACTGAACCGGAAAGCACTGAGCTTTGTTGCCTCGCACCATTGTTGGAGGCATTCTGAGAGAGCTGGGATGCTAATCTTCGGTAGGCGGGAGATTTGCCGGCGGATGAGACATGAGCAGAAGCCCGCGAAAAGGCGAGCTCCGAGGAGGCCGTCTTTCTTGCGAGGGAGTTCATTATTACGACAGCACAAGGAGACAAATCCCTCCAGAAAAAAAGGCAGGGCGTGGGTTTGGAGAGATGCCGAGATGGACGGTGGAAGGTGGTGGAATTCCCAGACGAAATTTTGGTTTGCGATCTCGGTCCGGGGGCGGAAAGTCAAGGAAGACAAACACCGAGACGGCAAAGCCTCGGTAGAATTGCTCCCATCTAGCCCCGGCCCGTGGGGGAAGTTTAGTTTACAGCCGCGAGTAAAAATTGCCAGAGGAAGATCATCAATTGACGACAGGCCCAGGCAAATGCGAACAAGATGAGTCGCTCATTGACAAGTCGCCTCGCGGCGCAATCGCTCTTTCAATCCTCCCGAGCCACCGTCCCAAAGTCGACATTTCAAATCGCTCGCTCCATCTCCCAGACAAAGTCCAACCGCGATGATAAACCAAGAAGGGCACCCAGCCGGCCCAGTACGGCCTCACTGTTAGAGAACATCTACGGCCCCTCAGAGACGTCCAAGACGAGGCCCTCCCCCAACAATGCCATGGCCAACCTCTCCCAAAGCCTTGTCTTCCAGACACTTGACAAGTCTTCCAACATCGATACGAGCACACTATCCAGAGATACCCGTCGACAGGCCGAGGCAAAGGAGGACGATCTCGAGCCATACCACTTCCACATCTACTCTCACAAGCACAACACCCATATTACTTGCACCAAGCCCAATCGAGAACCAATCATCTCTCTGTCAGCCGGCAACATTGGTTTCCGCAAGTCTCGCCGTGGTCTATTCGATTCAGCCTACTCCCTCACCAAGTATGTCCTGGAGAGATTAATCCACAACGGCTGGCCCATGAAGATGAACCGATTGGAGATTGTGCTACGAGGTTTCGGACAGGGACGAGAGGCTGCTCTTAAGGTTCTGATGAGCCCCGAGGGTAAGGTCTTACGAGACAAGATTGTCCGTGTAGCCGACTCGACTAGAATCAAGTTTGGTGGTACCAGGAGTGAGAAGCCTAGACGTCTATAAAAGTCTGGAATTTTGTATTGGAATTGGAATTTGGGCACATTTTTGGGGATATGTTCACATGAGAATATCACTTCGCCGTGGAGGCTGAGAAAGTGAATGTACTATACTCTGTACGACCTGTACTATACAAATGAACAAGACACAGCTTGCTTTGCTTGCAAGTTCCCAAACGAATGATCTGCTCCTGAACTGTAAAGTCATTGGTATCGTGCTAATCCATGGAAACGGTACCTCGAAACGCCAAACTCCACTTAACACCACAGCCTCATCTATACTCTATTATCGGATGGCCCTCTCAGCTGATGGTAACCGACGCCCGGCGGAATCGCGGAGGGCTTGCTTGCCCTTCCCGCTGCCGCCTCGTCGTCTTTCTTCTGCGCTGTCCCACTCGTCATCTTCGTTGCTATCGTTGTCTTCCATTAGCAGATGGGGGTCCGTCGGTTTCTTCAACGTATGAGAGTTGTCGTCGTTCGAATTGTCGTAATCATCCAACAGCGCGCCTTCACTGGTGTCATATTCAGGTGGTTCAATCCAATCTCGAGGGACGACACAAGGAAGCGCAACTCCGATACTGGCAGCACGATTTAACCATGCTGGGCCCGACTGTCCTGTAAGTCTCTTGCAAAGATAAGAGGTGAAGTGATTGCAGTTCTTGGTTAGAAGATTGTATGAAGTGCCCAGAAACTCTTCAGAGGCAGATTGTAGAGTCGCATTAATCTCGTCTTCTGTCGCAAGAGTGAATCCGTGCAGGATCTCGCATCGAAATGTGCCTCCGGGCGGTTCGGTCCGGGGCTTTGTCCAGTATACACCTGTGAGGCCTCTTTTATCATGTCCACCATAGGCGTATTCCCTCCCGTTGATCACGACACCCGAATGAAGTAGTGAGGCGCCTACTGTCCATAGTACCGACGATAATCGGCCGGGCTGTCATGCCGCGCGTATCAGCGTCATGCTCATGAAAGCTAGTGAGATGAGTATGAGCGACTTCACTTACCGGCAGTAGATCGTAGACATGTATAGTGATCTCAGTTTTCGATAGAGATAATGTTGAGCGGTGAGTTCTGCTCACCGAAGAGCTCTTCTTGTGACGCGACATCATGCAAAAGCTGATACAGACACTGCAACTATTGCGACGTCAAGTGGCTCGAAACTTTGGGGTTTGCAGCTGACGGGTGAGCGGGGCTGAGCTGGGGAAATGGTAGGCTAATAAGGCTTAAATAGTGCTGTAGGTTGGTGTCCGTAGGGCTCAATTTTGGCAAGACAAAGAATCCTGGGGCATAAAGAGAAGATGAATTCTAACTTGAAAGGTTGATGAATAGAAGTGAAGGAGAAAGGAAACAAGGTAACTGAAGGAATCGGACTGGCCGGCCCGGCTGAGCTGCCGTCGTTCCTGTCAGATCAAGCCCGGCGAAATCCAAAACCTAGGTAGGTTGCTCTGCCTCTGTCCTACTCTCTACTAACTTTAGGTAACCTCAGGTAACTCAGGTCAGGCATTTCCAAAGACGGACACCTAAAACCCCCAGGGCCTAAGCTCTGTGACATACTGTGCCTGTTCACTGGATCCTGGATCCAGGGTCCTTCTGCGCACGGCTAGGTACCTTTATGCCAAGCTGCTTTCGTCAGCCAATGACGTCGTCTTCGAATTCCAACCGGAACTACCTTTTCCCACTATCCGAGAAATCTTGGCACAGCCCAACCTCTGGGGTCACGAACAAATTCTCATCTCATCTCCCCAAGCTCGGCTCGCGGAAAATAAAAAGAGAAATATTTTTTCTCTCTCTTCAACTTCCCTTTCTTCCCTTCTTCTTCGTCGTCGCTCTCGCTCTCGAAGCCGTCCGAGGTTGGCACTAGCCAACCTGAATACTTCACCACGAAGTCCATCAAATCTTCCATCTTCTTCGCTTCTTTTCCTCCTCTTGCACCCCGCGCAGCAAGCTCTGCAGCTCTTGGACACGTTCCATCCACACACTTCGGCCTAGCTTTCTTCGCTCAACGTCGTAACTACGCCAAGTCACGCAAGATGGCTCCTAAGAAGCAAGTCGTCGAGGAGAAGATCCCTCTGGGCAGGCCTGGAAACAACTTGAAGAGTGGTATTGTGCGTGACAATATTCTATCGATGATGTATGCCACGCGCTAACCATAGTCCAGGTCGGTTTGGCCAACGTCGGCAAATCTACTCTCTTCCAGGCCATTACCAAGTCTAACCTCGGTAACCCAGCTGTATGAAGCCCCCTCGCCATCCGCCGTCTTTAGTATCGGGGTGCTGACAGCATCAAGAACTTCCCCTATGCCACTATCGACCCTGAGGAAGCCCGCGTCGTCGTTCCCGATGACCGGTTCGACTGGCTCGTCGAGAAGTACAAGCCTAAGTCCGTTGTTCCCGCCAACTTGACCGTTTACGATATCGCCGGTCTGACCCGCGGCTCATCAACCGGTGCTGGTCTTGGAAACGCTTTCTTGTCGCACATTCGCGCCGTCGATGCCATCTTCCAGGTTGTTCGTTGCTTCGATGATGCCGAGATTATCCACATTGAGGGTGACGTGAACCCCACCCGTGATCTTGACATCATCAGCGAGGAGCTGCGTCTCAAGGATATTGAGTTCGTTGAGAAGGCCCTCGAGAACCAGAAGAAGAAGACCCGTATGGGTGGTCAGTCTCTGGAGCAGAAGAAGGCCAAGCAAGAACAGGAAACCATTGAGAAGATCTTGGACTGGCTCAACCAGGGCAAGGATGTCCGCAAGGGTACCTGGGGCCCCAAGGAGGTAAGAATTTTTCTTTATTTCTGCTGCTCTACGCATCTTGCTTTCCTGATGACAAAAGGCCATAAGGCCTGAATCTATAACCCAGCTCGTCGAATGCCTCACCTATTAACGCTAGAGGCATTGTGAGATAAACTTTACTCTGATTGCAAATCTTTTACACTTGTTCATTTTGAAGAAACTCATGAGAACCCTCACTGACATTCTCATCCAGATTGAGGTCATCAACCCTCTCTTCCTCCTTACTGCCAAGCCCGTTGTCTACCTCGTCAACTTGTCCGAGAAGGACTTCATCCGCAAGAAGAACAAGCATCTTCCCAAGATTGTCGAGTGGATCAACGAGAACGCCAAGGGCGACCCTCTCATTCCCGTCTCCGTCTCTTACGAGTCTCGTCTTACTCAATTCGAGACCGAGGCTGAGGCCAAGGAGGAGCAGAAGAACGTTGGTGCCGAATCTGTTCTGCCCAAGGTCATTCTTCAGATGCGCAAGACCCTTCAGCTTGGCAGCTTCTTCACCGTCGGACCTGATGAGGTTCGACAGTGGACCATCCGAACTGGCACCAAGGCGCCTCAGGCTGCCGGTGTCATCCACACCGATTTCGAGAAGACCTTCATCCAGGCTCTCGTCTTCAACTACAACACCCTAAAGGAGCTCGGAGACGAGTCCGAGGTCAAGTCCAAGGGCAAGATCATGACCAAGGGTAAGGAATACGTCGTCGAGGACGGCGATATTCTGCACATCAAGGCTGGTGCCGCCAAGAGCTAGGCTCTCGCTATCATCAGGCGTATTTAAGTCCATAGAAAAAAGTTAAATGCAACGATGTGATGAAGATGAACTTTGTGTCTCATGAATTTATATGCGCCATGACTGTTCCCAGACTCTGAGAATAATTTTCAGATTATGATATTCATCATGCTACTGGTCTCGTAGGTGAACTTCTTGTAATGGCTGTACGTCAAGGAGTCAACATGGGACTTGAGGGGACATTTGCAGCATCAGTGCCGACTCTTTCGTTTTGTTGAACTTCAAACAGCATCGCTGATTACGTTGTACGGGGATATTCTTGATCATTCAGTAGACAGTTCACCAAGTTGGACATGATCTATTACAGTAGAGTAGTTAGGGTATCTAGAGTATGAGATCAGCAATATAACACGGCAAGCAAGCTACATTATATTGTCAACTTCTCTGCATTTCAGTACGGAATGCCTCATTCACATCCCACCACTCCACCTTGATCATTGATCCTCTCATCTTCCACGATAGCGAGGTTAAGAGGGGCAGAAAACCTCGCACAAAATAACAAGGCATCAATCAGATCTAAGCCAAAAACAAGGATGATTTGCAAAAACAAAAATGGCAAAAGATAATTGTTTTGCCGTCAGCAAGACTCGAACTTGCGTTTTCAGTGCTTCGAATGAGCCACAAACTGATGTACTGACCCCTATACGATGACGGCTTTTTTTTGTTGTGCAAACTGGTTGTGTAGTTTGGTTTATGTACATGGGTCAGGCTTGGAGAAAAAAGTATAACGCCTTCTTTTGGGCAACCATGCATCATAATGTCAACTGTGGCTAAGTCAAGACGTGTCCTTTTTGTTTCAGTTGCATAAAGAATACATATGGTTTTTATTTTGAAGTGTATGGCTGGGCACTGTGGAATATTGAGGTGGTATGAGAATGGTGACACGGCTGTTGCACAAACACTCCTAACTAAGTACTATAGACAGGCGTGTAAGTGAATGGAATAAGAAGGCCTCTCTTTAAACCCTTGTGCAAGTTGCTAACTTGTTCTTATAAAGACGCTAGACGTCTTGGCTCGTACTCATTCAGCAGCTAATGTCACTATTGAAAAGTCTTAATATGACTTTGAAGTGTTTTAATTAAATACTAAATTGATTACAAAATTCGCATGTTCATTCATTATCATGTCTTTTCTTTCCAATCATCCATCATCTATCATCTCAGCATCATCCTCCTAAAGGCGCCAGGCCCTTAGACTCCTCCATATCGAACACCTCGCTTTCCAAGCTCCTTGCGGCCAATGGCATCTTCGGGCCACACCCATCCACGGCTTCTCTTGGCCTCACGCTTCTCAGCCAGCTGGGGTTGAGGAATCCAGGAGTCACGGGGTTGAGCCTTGCGGCGCGTTCCCTCAGCGGGTGCACCAATCTCAGCACGCCAGTGGGCGTGACCGGCGGGTGTGTCGTCCGCAGCAAGTTGGCAGAGGCCCCAGAGGGCGAGGCATGCAGTGAGGGGAGTCTCGTGGGGTAGGGTTGAAGCATCGCCTTCAGGGGCAGAGGCAGCGAGCTGGACTGATGTAACCTCGAGATCGCCGAAGAAGGGAGTGTTGGCAGTGCCGTTGCGGACAAGGACAAGCTCAATCTCGGTGAGGATGAAACCATAGCGGCACCCGTGCTCGCGCATGGCGTGGTGGACAGCTGAGAGGCCACGGAGATACTCAACACGCTTAATGTTGCCCTCAACTCGCATGCCAGTGTTGAAGCGGTCGAAGCTGCGGACAATACCAACAACTCGGGCAGTGGGCTTGCCACCAAACATGGCAGCAACTGTAGCAGACTCTCCGGCAGCGTTGGCGACGAATAGGAGATCATTCATGCCAGCAGTCTCGAGAGGCACCGAGAGGTGAAGAGGGCGAGTTGACGACATGGCCAAAGCCGAGTTCAGCTTGGGGAGATAGTACGAAGCGTAGATGGAGTGAAGCTGACCCTCAGTCTCGGGGTGACGAGATGCGAAAGTAGGCTGAGGGAGCAGAGGAGCGGGAACAGGGTTGGTGAGAAGAAGAGAGGCACCGGGGAGAGAAAGAATGGCAGATGCGTTGAAAGAGGACCAAGAGCGAATGTTGCGAACATCCCACCAAAAGTGCTTAGTGGCAGCATCTCGCACCGGGAACGAGATATGGCGGACCAGAGAAGCAGCTGGGTTGGAAGAGGTAAGGAAGCTCAGAAGGTTGGTATTGGGAGTAGGGTCTGGAGTGGAAGTGAGGCTCAGAGGGGACTGGGCACGAGGGCTGTAGTCGTAGAAGCCATAGTCAGACTGTTGCTGGGGGACGGGAACGAACGAGGGCATCTGACGATAGGTGGGATAGCCATAACGATCGATTGTGGTAGCATCGAGGCTGGAAGCACGGCGTGAGTGAGAGGCAGAGATGTGAGTGGCAAAGTCGGCCGGAGACGTCAGGAGTGAGACAGACAGATCATCAGGCTGGCTGGAGAAGCTTGTGTTGACTGAGCCAGGAGTGTCAAAGGTGATGGCAAGAGACTCGGGGTTGGTGTAGCTCCTTGAGTGACGAGAAGGGTTGGGAGCAGGAGGAGTAGTCATGCGATAGTGGCAAGGAGTGGCATCAATATCTTGGTCTTGAGAGCGAATCTTTGGCAGGAGAAGAGGGCCATGCTGACGAACAGCTGGTGAAGCACGAGGAGGCGTTGTGAGACGGGAGCAGAGAGACTCATGGTCTGACTCGGCTGAGATGGCAGAGTAGACTGAAGCCTTTGATGATGAGCGAGAGTGGCCAGAGATATGACCAGCAGCAGTAGCTGAAGCTGAAGCATAGGCCATGTCGAGGAAAGCTTGGTCAAAGGGCAGAGTTGACATGGGAGGAGGACTTGTGCGCTCAATAGAGGCTGAGGGGAAGCTGAAGTCGAAGGGCATGTCGACAGCCAGACTTCTTGAGAGTATATTAGCATTATGTATGGTGAATGGTCTTTGGTTGTTGGTGAGAATATCTTACGTGGACATGATGTGGGAAGTATTAGTGAGAGTCTATCAGTGTTGTGTATGAACAAGAATCAGGAGACCAGCTCCGTGAAAAAGGTCGAGATGAAACCGGAAGTTTTTGGGAGTTCGTTAGAGCGTAGTCTCAGAACCAGCGAGACTTGTAAGTTTGCTGTGAAGCTTTTTGATCTGATGATGTTGATGGTGATACCGGATCACGATAGATGGGAAAAGAGGGGAGTGAGGATGATTAGGGATGATTGGTAAAAGACAGGCCGACGATGAATGATGCTGGATGGAAATAGAGGAAAGAGAACCAGAGACCCAGGGCGAGGCCGTCTTCTTATGCTGTCGATGAAGCAGACAAGGACAATGGTTGGCGATGGGCGGCTGACGGCTGTGGGCTCCGGCATAGGACCCATCCGATCCCCTTGACTCTCCACGAAACAAGAAACATTTTGCGTCTTCTCTCATTGGGAACACGAGAGAGAGAAGAATCTGAAACACGTCTCTCTCTGTCTGCAGAGAATTATCGCGGACGCGCTTCGATTTCGAGGTGTAAGTTGTAGAGGTCATGATTGGCGGATGCGTATTGGCACTGTAAGCGCCTCATGTTGGGAGGAGAGGATGTAAGTGCGAGAGTTCCCAGACACTGTGCAATACTACCCCAGGCGTCATGATCATCGCCAAGGATCATGGTTCTCGGCTTGGGTCTGTCAATGCACGAGCCCGGCCGCTGAATGGCCCAGCGCTTGTGACTCATTTTTAGATCCTTGACTCGGCATATCTAGCTCCCTCTTTCTTTTCTCGTGGTCCGATTCAACACCAGAACGCGACTCTCTACAAGTCGCGATATTCCTCTCCAGAGCGTGTTCTACACCTAAATCTATTTACTACCGCGTTTTACACCAGTTTCTCGTTGCGAGGGACAACCGTCCATCCCCATTTTCAGGGTCATGGCTATGCCCCCCGGAGTCCAAATCTAAAACATTTCCCGTAGAGTAGCGCCATAAGAACAGCGCGTTTAGAAGAGTATGTATACGTATGAGCATGAGCCTCAATATTTCAAACCAAGTCTCAGAATAGAAGCAGATCCTCTTGCGTGGTTTCAGTGGCCTTGGCCCTTGCCTTGTCCGCTGCCGTTAACCGCCGGGCGTTTAATTTATTAACTGTCTCTACCTAACGGGCGCTTAATACATCCACAGCTAAATTGAGTGAGAGTGTCTGTCCTTGTTGATATTAAAAAGCCCATCGTCGCACCATTCTCCGCGGTTACGGAAATTTGCTCTCGGTCCACCAGATTTCTTCATTCATCTCTCTCCTCTCTTCTCTATTCCCCATCTCGACTTACACAGCCTCAACTTTGCTCTCTTGGATAGTCGAGCTTGAATGTCGCGACCTGGCTCTTGTCTCTCATTCGCTGTTATCGACGCGCCAGGATCCCACGCGCCGTCAGCCAATAGACATCGCGTCCACTAACAATCGCGCAAGTTTCTTTAACCTGGGCTCTATAATGTCTACTCTAGGTAGTACGTAGGCTGTAGGTTACCTTAGTGTAGGTAGGTAGTATCTGCTGCAGACTATCGTGGACGTGCTGCATTTTCCCGCGTGTCTTGCCGTTTCTTGTTTCATGTTTCATTCAACTTTTGGCCATTCATTCTCTATCCTAGTCCCTAGTCTCTCGCCTCTTTGATCAACGCGACCACGTCCACGCTTGTATCTCGCTCCACTTACCTCTTCTGTAACCCCTACACCTTCGCAAGCCCCCTGTGTTCAGTGCGACAACGTCTCTTGTGCCTCTCCGTAGTGTACTTTGCTTCCCGTGGTGGACCTCATTATGTCAGGTACACACTTGCCTTACCATCGCGACACCACTCAACTCATACTCAATACCCTAGAGCCTCTGCGTTTTTTATGACATCTTCTCTGCTTTTATTTCAATGACAGTTATCTGTCATCTCGTTGTAATAGTGTTGTGTCTACATACGTCTATGCCCAAACTCCGTCCAAATGGCCAACTGTGTAAAATATATCCCAAAGAATGGCTCGCTGGTGTAAGAGAAGCACTTAATGCAAGTGACACAGAAAACTTTTCTATAACTCTTTCACCAGCTAGGGGTATTCGTCCATCCATCTCATCTCACCTGTCTGTCTGTTCTTGTCAGTCCACGCTCTCTGCCTTACCAGCCCCCCCTCCTCGCTTCGTACAACCCGTGCAGATCAGCTTCAGCTTGGCATCAAGGACATGTGCTCCACCGCCATTCGACGCGTCTCTTCTTTCTCCCATCGCCATATCACGCGTCTTCATGGTGTTGTATGTATGCATATGCTTGGTATTCATATCATGGATTGGAGTTCCCCGGTATCGTATCCACACTCAACACCACCCTCCCATCAAGCCTCGCTATTACCCCTGTTCTCATCCATCTCGACTTCTTCAGGCTCCCTCACTTGTGATGGGCCTGGTGTTCTAGTCCCGTTACCCACCACAATCGTATCAGGCAACCTTACTTTTCGTAGTGCTCTCAGCATACCATCCAGCTTCATCCTCTCCTGCACCACCATCCCCCTTACAAATTCTCGGATCGCGTGGCGGCCCATCTTCTCGTGTAGTTCCTGCCACCCTGCTAGTTCTCCAGCCACTGTCTGTTGTGTGTATCTAAGTTCCCTCGCAAGATTCGCGGCTTCTTCCCGAGACTTCCGTGCTCGTTCCTCCTTTTCATCATATAATCGCTGTCTAGTATCATCCAAGAGACCCAGCGGCCACCTCGACTTGTTGAGAGAATTAAAGTTTCTGTCGGCCTCACGCTTGGCCGCCCTCATCTGAGAAATGATGGAGGGTGGCCGAGACAAGGACGCCAGTAGTGCCTGAACCGTAGATTGTAGAGCCAGGAATGACGAGTGAAGGTTTGCTTGCGCGTTTGACTGGGTGGGGACGATGGACCGCACATACGTCTCAAACGCATCTATGTATCTCGGAGGGAGGAATTGCAGCGTTGAAACAGCTCGATGAAGCAACACTGAAGAATCGTACATGTCTGGTCATCCGTTAGCTCTCATGAATCCATTGGGTCACGATGTTCGTCTAGTGTACGTACCTGCTGCGACGAGTCCGAGATTGTTGGCGCGTCTGGTCGCACTCTTAGTCGAGTAGTTTACGCTCCGTATCATTTCTCGCGCATGATTGACAAATTGCTCCACCTCCCTCACGTCCTCCACAGGTTCATACTCATCTCGCACCTTCTCTGCTCTCGTTTCTGTTTTGAGGAGCGTCCGTTGCTCCATCATATCCAACTGCAATTCTGGTACCAGGAAAAACTCCCACAGCATCTCGTGCGTGGCAAAAGTTGGGTGCATCAGCATTATCTTCAAGAACCAGTCTGCCCGAGCTTGCATGTCTCGAAGAATGGCTCGTGATGGCTTCGACGGTATTTGGAACGGTGAGCGAACATCGGCGAGTGACGGTATCCACGAAGCTGGATTTTCGAGCGCCAGAAGGGTAGGGAGATGTTCGAAATCAGAGAGCGAGCGACGACTCGTTGTCACCGTATAACTATCATGTTCCGTCGGGGCCGCTGACTTCAACACCAATCTCACCGTCGCATCTTCCACGAAGAATGCCCTGACCACACCAGTGATACGTGTATCTGGCCCAGGGGGCATACTGAACAAGGCTAGATCGTCGATCTTGTTCCGCACGTCGTCGTCCTTCGCCAGTTCAACTGCTGTGAGGCCTCTGATCTCCTTTGCCCCTACATCCACTCTGGGATCGGCGAACAGAGTACGGACCATGTCGTATCTGCCATACTTGCTGGCTACCATCAACGCTGTGAACCTCTTATCGTTCGTCGCATTGACGTCAACATCGCAAAATTGCAGTATGTTCATGGCAAGACTCGCGTTGCTGACAATGTGAAGCAGTGTGTTGCCCTTATTGTCAACATGTTCGTCAATATGGAGTGGCATTCCATCATGTTGCGCTGCAGCTGCAGCGTTGAGCCCAGCTTCCACCATTTCCAGATAGTTCTTATGATCATAAGAGCGACAAAGAGCGAAGAGCGGAGTTTGCCCGTTCTTATCTCTTTGTCGCCAAGGTATTAGGTGCCCGATTCGAGTGATCAAAGCCGGTGCATTGAAGAGGTAATGAGCACAGCTACGTCCCCAGATATCTTGCTGCGCCAGATATGAAACTAATTGCTCAGAAGTTGTCGAGGTGATGATAAATCCGAGTGTCAAATCTATAATTTGAGCATTGCCTAATTGTATGGCAGCACTCAGCAAGGTGGTATCTTCGTTGTTCATGTCATCTAGAACAAAAGAAGGAGAGAAGTAATCGCTCAAGGACAGCAAGTACTTGAGCGTCTCAGCACGTTCAGCTTGGATGGCCATCATCAGAACTGATTCTCCAAAGGAATTGTTTGTCTGTGATAATCGGTTCACTGAAATATCCCCTTCCAGAGCACTGCCGATGGTCCCAACACTCCCCGTGCGAGAGTGGAATGAAACCTCGGAATCGCCTGATATGCTTCGGGTGTCCATCGCCACCTTCTTCACCCGTCGTATTGGTATAGAAAAGTCGTGCGCGTGTGTTTCGCTCTCACCCTCTGCTTGGAAGGGGAACACATGGCTCAGTCCCGAACCATGAGAATAATGTTCATATGGTGACGGATCGTTAAAAGAGAGACGCAGTGATGATCTTCTAGATCTTGAAGGACCTGTCGATCTCGTGTCATTTTGGAGATTCAACACTGTAGATGCTCGACGGCTGGACGTAGGTGATTCTGACAGCTCGTCATCATCAGCAGCCCCTGAGCCAGGTTCCATTATCTTTTTGAGGTCGTCCAGAGTCCCTGTCTTCGCCGCGTCCCAAAGGGCTTTGTTTCTTCTGCTGGCTCGCCTTAAGCCGGCCGAGTCAAGAACAAGATAAGCCAGCACTGCCTCGAATGTACTGAGCGCATAGCCCAACTCGCCGCTGTCTACGTCGTCTATGAAGATGAAATTCCTGACGTAAATCAAGCGGGCCTGTAATTGCTTGACTTGTGATCGGATGACCACATAGAGCAAGAACGAGACCAAGGTATCCGCGTTGATAGTCATAATGGGTTTTTCCGAGGATGCATCAGATGAAGCTGCCTGAGGTTTAGATGAATCGGTCAAGCGGGACACAATCTTGATTGTTGATAATAAAAGATCAAGCATGACTTGAGGGCAAGTGGCCGCTGATATCTTCTTGAATTCCTCAACAGCCGGTCCTAGTTGAATGATCAGGTCATGCTTCGCCTTCGAACCACCATCAATGGCAATGCCTAGTTGCGAAATATCGATAAACTGCATCTTTCTGATTTTTGCTTCCAGTTCCAGATCGTAAGGTCTTTTCAATGCATTGAGTCTCGGCCAAAGTTGACTGTGAACATTTTCTGTGACATAACGCTCAATCAATTTCTCCACAAGAGGACCAGTCAGATCAGTCGTTGCGCCAAGAAGAGAAAGTTGTTGCTTGTCGACCCCCTGGAAGAGGTCGATCGCAGTTGTGACTGCGGTTTCAAGAGACGCTCTCATGATATCTTCGTCGTCCTCAGCATAGAAGTTCTCCGTCACTGGCAATCTGCCCTCGTCGCCCGTGCTTGCCAATGCGCTATTGGAGCGCGCTCGTCTTGCAGCATTGTTGATAGACCCATTCGGTGGGGGATCTGGAATGTGCTCGGCTGACGGGGGAGGAGGTAGTGGACTTCGGAAGACGTTGCTGAACTCGACGAATAACTTTTCAAGGCCGGGTTGCATCTGGCGCGCAATCATCGGGAAATTGTTCAGGAGATCGTGAAAGCTCTTGATGTCTTTCTTTCGAGGAACCGTGTTTTCGGTCGACTCGGCGTTTGGTGTTTGTTTCTGATCAGGAATCCTGCGCTTTCGTACACCGGGGACCAGTATGGCCGGCGTAATCTTGTTCTCCTCCCAGACGCCCACAAGGGGTCTCGATATATAGTAGAGAAGCCATTGCCGTGGTTCGAAGACGTCGGGGTAGAAGACGATGTCGTTTAGAAGCTGGGCCTGGGCAAGTGTTTTGAAGCCTATCTTCGGTTAATAATGTTGCTCCTCGCCAATTCTTGGCTCCTCACCTTTGTTACTGTATATGAAAGCGTCCTTGATGACCACACTCTTGCCGTTTAGCGTTGTAAACTGCTTTGCCTTTCCTCTCACTTCCCTCAAGTTCTGGGCACCATCTTTGCCTCCTGCGACGCCATTTGGAGATGGCACACGGAGAACGTGACTGGCGAGAAAGTCCTCCGATGCGATGACCTCAGCAGGGGCGCTCCCGCTCTCGGTCTCGCGGAATGTGAGAAGCACATCCGTTGACGGAACCAGCAGGATGTGGTGATGTACTGGGGTGCACTGGCTGGGAAGGGAGCTCTTAAAGAAGGCGGCCAGGAAGGGGTTTAGAGGTTGCATTCATTCGACTTGTAACCGGCCGTCTCGAAGCTCACTCGACCTCCCTAGGTCGCAACGTTGAGGATGGTATTTGGGTCGAGTTTGGGTGCCGTTTATATAGATCGTGGACGGACCGAGCGGGATGGTGACACATGCAGAATGAGTGCTCTTCGATCGTGAGAGATTATTATCGGTGAATATAATTAAGTCGCAGTAGCACTCGGGCTAAATTTCATGATACGGCGATGAGGCATTCGACGACGATAACGATAGCGATAGCCCACTTATTGGTGGAAAGGAGCTATCAGGATGAAGCGTATGACGTGAGTGAGGTTGAAGAGGAGATGTGTCTTTGTTCTGTACGAGTCGGTAATTGCTGGAGAAGCTGTAGCGAGCGAAACGCTTGGCTAATACGTAAATCGTCGATCGTGATGTAAGATCCCTAGTCGAGATTGTCGATGTCTGTTGGGGAGCTTCAAGAGGGTGCGCAACAGGGCACGTTGCGATCACTTCAATGAGATCGACAGAGGCTTAGATGTACAGGTACTCGAGATGTGAGCCAACTTGGTGATGTACTGGTGCAGAATATAAGAAGGCTATGTACAGGAACCCAGGCCCGTGGTCGCCCGCCAGCCCGCTCCCGAGCTCTCCGCACGGGCCCCTGCAGTGCCCCTGAACTTAAACCGGGGAATCAATAAGTCCGACCAGGAATGAGGTATCACATGTGACTGTGAATAGCATCATTGACTGACAAAGAGATTGTTGTACCACATTGATATTGTTAGAAATTACTATACATGTCTCAGGATACTGTATCGAAAGTATCTCGATCTTATTTTATTCATCACCAAGCAGCATATCATGTGGTATAGAACGACTTACTCACCATGGACAACGCCAGTTTTGAGATTCTCCATGTGATGGATTGCAGTCGACAAACAGAGCAGGCCATCTTGGCTTACGATAGAAGAACGACAGAGCAACAAAACTCTTGCCTCTACAGTTTATGAAATGTCCATCTTTGTCTCTGAACAACTTCTCGTCTTTGACTAAGTATAAGTTGAACAAGTATCTAGGTGCGAACAAAGAGAATTGCTTATTTGAATCTGGTGAATGTATTGATACAAAGAAGATGCTTGAATGTTCAATGTTTATTCATATGAGCCAATGGTGAAAGAAGTGTCCATCTGAGCAGTTGAACAAAGTGTCTCCTATGTTATCAGCTTGTCTATATAACAGACCACGACTCCATTATACACCAAATTCCGTTAAACTTCGACTTACAGATGATCATGATGTCTCACAGCCACAAGTTTTCGGGCCCAAAATTCAACATGATCAAGGTCTCTCTCTGCGAAAAGTTCCGCTCACTGTTCGGAGACAAGCCTGTGACCTTTGGTCCTGATCTCCCGGACTCGTACCCCGTCTACATCACTCATGATCTTGTCAGGTCTGCTATGAACATCATCGCCGACAGGAATATTCCATGGCCTATTGATCCCGAATACCGTGTTGAGATGGTCATGGTCAAGGTTCCACTCAACTTCTGTCCGCAAAACATGATCAAGGTAATGCCTCTTGATCGCACGGGAAGACATTCCTATGCTGCTGCTATTGCTAAGGCAAGGTTCCGGCGAACCCCAGAGCACCCTGGTGGTGAGCTCGTTGCGCTCGCAATGGCGGATTGGAATGAGATGGCCGTGGGCTTCAGCCTAGAGCCTAGAGAGCATGTCTCGGTTGTTCCCCTAAACGATCGTACACATAAGAATGAGGGAACTAACTAACTAGATCCTGCCAGAGATATCGTTGCTGATCGTGTTCAATGTGGCAAAGGCTAGACAAAGAATGGGGTGATGGAGCTTCAATACACATATGCAGCTTTCCCTCTCTAAAACTACATTGTTACTTCATCACGAATGATACTATGTGCTTTCTATATTCTCGCAATGATGCCTTGTCCTCTCACTCTGAGAGTGTAATTTCGTAGACTATATTAATGTACAACATATGGGGAGAAGCCAGTTATATTTGTTTGCAATCGTAAGCTAAATAGGTATCATGAAAAGTCCAACATCTTAACCCCAAGGTTCCATATATCCACTGGTTCAAAATCAGAACCAAGCCCATACCTTTTTCCACCAAGGCGTTTGGCCAGGGACATCGCTTTCTGTTGGGCCACTCTTGTAATCCAGATCCTTTCTTCTGCCACTGTCAAGATCGATGCTCCAACTACGCTTGAGAGGATCCTTTCCGCGCCATAAAAGCTCGCAGGATACGTAGATAATACCAAATAGTGGCACTAGGATGTAAGCATCCACAAAGTTGCCAGCATTGAACGGTGACAACGTAGTCCATCCTTGAACCAAAGCCAAGAAGATGCAAGCCCCAAGACCGAACCAGGCGAGGTATGGGAAGCCGAGTGCCTTGTACGGAAGCTCGTCGAGACTGCGACCCTGAGTAACCCAAGCTCGACGGAAGCGGATGTGAATAAAGCAGATGCTGCCCCAGACAAGGAAAGCACTGACACCGGATAGGTTGACGATATAGCTATAAGCCTTGGAGGCACCAGTAGAGACGTTCATCATGGAAATGGAACCGACAGCATTGGTGATAAGGATTGCCCAGACTGGAACTCCTCGGCTGTTGGTCCAGCCGAAAATCTTAGGGGCCTTGCCAGACTGCGCCATATAGAAAACAGTTCGAGAGCCAAAGTAGATAGATGAGTTGATAGCGGACAAGCAAGTCAGGAGAATAAAGGCGTTGATAAGGTGGACACCTAAAACTTGTTAGTATCTTGCAGGGGAGAGAAGTTCATGCACACACCTCCTTGCCAGCCAGCATTCTGAATTGCGATGGTCATAGGACTCTGCAGGGCCTTGGAACCTCCGTTCACCAGTCCCTCAGCATTAGCAGGACAGGTGATTCCGAAGAAGAAAGCTGATCCCATGTAGACGAAGATAATACGCCAAAAGACCTGTCGAATAGCCTGAGGAACAGCCACACCAGGATTCCTCGTTTCAGTAGCAGCCACAGCGATAGACTCAACACCAGAGTAGAATGTCGAGCAGAACACGAAGACAGATGCGACACCACGGAAGCCATTTCCGTTGAAGGCTCCCGGATCACTCCAGTATTTGAATCCAACAGATCCATCCTGGCCGACCAAACCACCAGCGGCGTAGATGATGGCGAAGATGAAGTACGCTGTTAATCCGAGGAGTTTCATAAGCGCAAGCCAGAACTCGGCTTCACCAAAAGCTTCAACACCAAGAAGTTGGAATCCCATGAAAACTGTCCAGAAGATGAGGAAGTAACCCCATAGAGGAACGACTGGACCCCAATATGTGAGAATACTGCAGATGACATTATACTCGTTGGCGAGGACAGCGGCCCAGATAACAAAGTAATTCCAGCCTACGGCGACAGAGAAGGACTTGTCTACCATGCGTTCGGCGAGAGAGATGAAAGAACCTCCGCCAGGGTATAATGTTGTCACCTCGCCGAGGGACTGCATAATACAAAAGGCGATGATACCTGCCAAGCATTAGCATTGCACTCTGCAAAGACCTGAACACTGAATAGAACATCTGGTGCCATATCCTCTTCAAGATTGTGGAAGCAAAGGGCATCATACCGACAACACCAAATCCAATGAGCAATGCAGCTGGTCCTCCGACATTCAATGCACCACCTGCACCCACAAGAAGTCCAGGTCCGATGATACCAGCCAAAGCCATCATAGACAAATGTCGATTCTTCAGACCACGCTTAACACCAGAATCCGGGTCTATAGACTCGGCCTCTTCTGTATCATTTAAGCGTCCAGAGTCATAGTTATGCTCAGACGGACCATCGCCAGCGACGACATCTTCATCCTTATTGTGGTCGAACGCCATACTGGCAATGACAACCTCTGCAGACGAAGAGGGGTGCGAATCAGAGGTGATCGCCAAGAAAGATAAGTTGTTGATATAGAGACGCAGCCGCTGGAATGGGAAGAGGATAAGTGTCTCGGGCCCAAGGATATGTATACAAAACTTCTGTAAAAGGCTTGCAAGAAAAGTCGAGATAGAGTAGACGCTAGTTTAAGAGGCGACAGGATGGCAATTATGCCATCATCAAAGGGCCCGCCAGTCTAACGCAGGCGAGCGTAGGGTTCTGCATCCAGGAGTAGGGATCGACCCGCTCTTCATGGGTTCTCGAGAAGCTATCCTCGTTGGGTCTTATCTGCTGGTCATGGAGGTTGGGATGGCAGCGAGTAAGAGGCCTGTGGTACCCTGAAAGGATGGGTATATTCTGGACCTAGGACTCAAAGAACCCTACTCCGTAGTCTCACAAGACTTAGATGTATTACTGCATAGTAATGCATCTTGTTCTGTAATTCTCATATGTCTCTCTTGAATGTTGAGGATCTGCTGCTCACTGGCCCCTTGTAAAGACCCCCACTCGAATCTGTATGTGGCTTCATTGCTTTCGGATCTATCGTTCTCGAATGCATTTGTGGCGTTGCAAACCTGGGGTTCTCTAAAAACGCAATAACCACCGCTGATCACGACATCAAAATATCCCGCAGGAAGAGTTTGCAAACCATAAAAGTGGTACATCAGTGGAGAATTAGATATTGCTAGCGTCAAGTATTGAAGCATCCTTGGATGAACCCCAGAATGAAGAGGGTGTTGTAGCAGGAGTTTTTAGATCTCAGCCGTGTAGAATTACCTAACTATACTCCGTAGTAGTAAGACAAAGGCTGTAGGTTATTCGCTAGCCAAGATCCTGTTCGTTTATGCTTCAGCTAAAGCAACCCTGATCAATTGTGCCATATTACCCGTTATGACGATTCTCAGCCAAAGACAACGCCAACGTGGGATTTTCATTTTTTTGACATCCAATATCCAATCACATTCTCTTTCTATTTCAGCTTGTCTAATTTGAATGTCAAGCTTTTCCAAGACACTACATTTCACATGCCGAGCTAAGCTGCAGACGCTAAGCTGCAGTACCGCCGATTGTCCGGACCATCGGCGCCGTTGGCTCCACATCGCCGAATCCGAATGGCGGGCCGAATCCGTAAATTACTGGAAAACAACGAAGATCAATAAACATAGAACCTTAGAAATAGTGGTTTGGTTATATTTGGGACTCTAAGGTTGGAAGATTGGAGAGGTACGATTCTGTTCTTGTCAACATAAGCTTGTCTTGCAACTGCAGCCAGTACCTTTGATGATTGCTTTCCTTGGGGGCTGGGGATGAAAAGGAATTCGTTTGGTACATAAAATAACATCAAAGGAGAAGAATATAAAAAACGATTACATTTGGCTTACGCCTAAACTGATGCTTAGTGCTTCTGCAAATATGCTCTTGCTTCTCAGATCTTAATCGCTATATCCCCATCTCAGACCTCAACACCACCAAGTATCTCCTCAAAAATCTCCAAATTGCCCTCACCTCTGCGATCATACACAGCAAACCAAACCTCTTCCCACCAGCCACCTTGGAACTCGGGCTCCTTCAGCACCTCCAGCCAACAACGAGCGACCTCCTCCGGCGGGTTTCTAAACGCGCCGCATCCCAAGGCACCAAGCACAAGCAAGCCGTGGTTTCGTCGTGCCGCCATTCGAAGGCATAATCTCATCTTGAGTTTGGTGAGATCGCGATCAGCACGATGTGCGTAGGTTTTGCTGGCCACAGGGCCTTTGGGCATGTTCAACACAATGTCCCTGACGGGTGGTGTGCGTAGGGCTGCGATGCTGAGAACGCTGACGACGGGCAAATTCTGGGCTTGGATAGTAGGCATAAGAAGCCGGTGCCCAGTTTCCTGGTCGGAGCGGATAATGACAACATCAGGGGTGTAGATACCCATGCGTTGCCTCCATGGGTAATATCTTTTGTGTAGCGAAAGATACAGCGAGCTTCGATAGCATAACGCTTCTTCTTGAGCACGCGCTCCTTTCAACCATCCTCCACCAGGGCTGACATGGCTTGCCATATTCAGCACCGCAACGCGACCTGATGCGGGTCCTTTGAGATCCGCAAGTTGTATAGCCGCGTTGAAACTGTCATCGTTGGAAATTCTAATAATTGCTTTCCCTGATGATGTCCGTCTGGGACATTCGGCAGCTGTAAGCGGAGGTAGTTGGTGGATCTCAAGCTTCTCTGATCTTTTGGGGTCGAGATTCGGCAACTGAGAAATGATACCAGGGAGGACTGCCAGCGTTTCCTTTGCTATAGCTGCGAGCGCAACGCCGCTTCTGTATGGATCGTCTCGTCTACTTCTGGGCGGATATGGGTGCTGGTTCGATGAAGCCCCTCTTGCTTGAGATGTTGAAGCAACTGGTCTTGATGGTCTGGACTTTATCCATGAATCAAGCGTTCGCTGACCTCTGTTGGACGACATTGGATGACAACTTTTCTGGATTTTCGATTTGGAATAATTTGAGACGTGCGTTAAAATGGCTGGTCGGAATCTTCTTTGCAGCTTGTGAGGTTGAAGATGATGACTGAGTCTATCCCTGGGTGAGCTCAGATAAAATACTAGGCAACAGTGGCACCAACTAACACCTATTCACCAACAAACTCCAAACGACGAGAGAGTCACGAGCCTGGACATAAACGCAAGGGAAATTTTGTCTGTAATTGGTCGACACATCTTTCCAGGAGTCATTAGGTTTCACAGATAAATCATTTTATAGCCTTGACCCAGTAACGACCAGTAAATGGGATCCAGGTATTCCAATAACAGCCACAAAAGTATCAACCATAAAGTCTCTAGCCAGACTGAAGTCTCAATAAACTTAATCAATAAGGTACAGATAAATCATTTTCTCACCCATTCACCGGTAACGTAGGCTTTGTGCCACAGAAGCCAGTTAACTCATTTCCTAAGCCTCATGTTCACCAAGGTGTGTCACATACGGATACATAAAAAAATACCTTTACACAGGTTTTCGTCCAAGCTCCATCCAGGGTATCAAAGCAGCCAGTCATGTGTTACATATTCATGCAAATTTCAAGTACACATGCAATCACGCAGGTGTCTTGATTGCTCCCTCTGGGACCTCATCCGAAGCTTCAAACTTTCGGGGGATGAGGCCATCAGCGTCATTGATTGCTCCCTCCATATTGTCCTTATGGAACAGGAACAGTCCCTGAATTGCCGCTGTGCTTGTGTGACGGTTCGATGGCTTGCCATCAGGTCCAACGCCAAATAGACCCAGCTCTTGGAGCCTGTTAAGAAATCGTTCTCGGCCGGAATGATCTTGATCAACGTCTCCGTAGAATCGATCCCACATCTGAGCAGCCTGGAAGTGTGTGGCCTCGCCGATGCGAAGCATCAAATCTACACGACCAGGTCGGATGAGCGCGGCATCGAGGCGGTCAACGTGGTTGGTCGTCAGGAACGCAATGCGCTCCTCGCCAGCAGCAACGCCATCGAGGGCGTTTAGGAGGCCGGAGAAGGTAACAGTGGCACCGTTATAGCCATCAGAGTCTCGCTGGCGCCGGTTTACGAATGCTGCATCTGCATCTTCCAGCAGAAGCAAGCTCCGCTTGGGAAGTTTTGTAAGGAGATAGGCTAGCTTGTCATCCGTCATGCCCATCTCGCTGAGGTTGATCATGGCCACGCTAAAGTCCAGCTCTCCTGCAAGGGCTTGAATAAATGATGTCTTTCCACTGCCTGGAGGACCATACAGCAGATAGCCTCGTCGGTAGGGAATGCCCCGATCCACATACCATTGTTGCCGATTCAGAAAATCTTTTACGTCACCCACGATACTCTCTTTGACGCCGTCGTCCAGGATGACGGAACCCAAAGGTCGCTTCTTTCTTGGATCACCCAGCGGTACCCAGTCCATTCCTCGAGCCGAGTACACAATAGTTTTTCCCTCGTTCGCCTTGGCAGCCAACTGATGCGCCTCGCTGAAAACTGCCTCGAAAACATGTCGATGCGCCCATAATGTAGTCAACTGAACAATCTCATGCGGTTCGCCAGTATTCATGTTCGCCGTATTGTGCTTTTCTCTGTTTACAGCAATGTACGCATTGCCGAACTTGACGATATGTCGTCCGAAGCCGGGTTGTAGGAAGAAGTGCGCATTCTGGGGTCCACTAACCCCAGCCGTTCGAGATGCAGTCGTCGTCGTAACAGAGAGATTATGTATTCGGGTGAGGCGAGAAGCAACGAAGCCTGGGTGCTCGCGAGGCTGTGATAACCATGCTAAGATCCATGGGTATGCGGGATCTTGCTTGCTGATCTCGACATTGACGAGCAAGCGACGACGAGCTGCTCCAAGTGCAGAGATTGCGCCTTTTCGTGCAAAGGCAGCGACTGCTCCCAGTGATGCAAGACCTATTCCACCAGCGAAGAGCGGATTCTCGAACAGGGCGTTGATGTTGAGTCCTGAAGTTGCTGCTGCTGCAGGTGGTGCCGTTTTCTCGGCGTTGGGGAAGCTTTTGAGAGCTTCCTTGAGGGTTTCCTCGTCCATTTTCGGCGAAGAAATGGCTTAGTGAATAGGTTAGAAGACGGCACTGGGATTTTCACATTGGATCTCGTCGGAAGAGCCCACGAGAGGGCATCGGTACGATTAGTTGACGACGTTATGGTGATGCTCAAGATGATAATGAGCTTTCTAGGTAGGCGACCCTCTTTTTTTTCTACGTCGCTGCACGTGAGCGAGATCCAATTCTTCATGCCACCCGGTAAAATTAATGTACATATGGAGTTTGAGAAGATAATCGAGCAAATGTATCAGTGTCTAGACTAAGTCTTAGGATGTGTATTCTATGATCTAGTTGTGATTAATTGATAATTCATATAATGACTCCCACCTGGTGTCTGCCACTCAAAAAATTTGTACTACCAGACATTGTCCAGGGAGTATTGTCTAAGATTGCTGCTTAACATAAGTACAAGTATACATCTCTAGATCATATATGTGTAGAAAGAGACAACATAGTATAGACCAACTTCGAAGGACTGTGTTAAGAAACTTGTTCCTATACACATTTTAGATTCATGTTAGCCACCTTGCTCTAGGGTAGTTAGCTTGACGAGACGTCCTATCTCTATACCTAGATCAAGATATATAAACTGCTGAGTTTACTTAAAGCTTAAACTTACTTAGAAATAAGACTTTTTGCTTTCAGGCAATTAAAAGCAAGAGTCTCTAATATATAGCTACTTATTTGCTCACATCGCTGTGAACCAAAGGCTACCAACTACTGAGGGGTTTTGAATGTGACATCCACCACCACCATAAAAATCATCATGCCCTCCCAAAAAAATCAGCAAAAATCTCAAAAAAGAAACGCTGATAGGCATTGGAAGACAATGCTCCCGCCAGGGCTTGAACCTGAGACCTTCGCATCACCGGATACTCGGTATGAAGTATTAGTACGACGCTCTAACCAACTGAGCTACGGAAGCCAATCAGCTGTTGTTGAAGGCCCTCCTACTTCTGCAAACTCAAGAGCGATTCTGCCTAACTGACTGACGATAAGCAGCAACTCGTTTGCTAATCCAGCAGTTGTAAGTGGGGGAGCAGGAGATTGGGGTGAGCTTCATGGAGTTCTGGAACCTCGTAGCTTAGGCGGAGTTGAAGGACGGATGGAGGGACTGGTGGGGGTAAGACCTCGAAACCACAGCTTCTCTTTGTATGGACCAATGCCTCGATGCAATCTAGGCAATGTATCTTCGGGTGGATGAGACCTCGACTGCTTCACGGGATTGTAACTGGGTGGCTTTCTAGCTTTCTTCATACGCAAACTGCGTGACGTAAATATTGACAAGTTTATGACCATGTCTAACTGGCGTGGCATGCATTGTCCTGTCGATCCAGCAGAATTTGCAAAATCTGCATTCGCCATTTCTGGGCTGGACATTCGGTATCAGCCGGGAAGGAATGTCGAATTTGGACATGAGAAACATCGATTCGAATTGCTGATCCGAGTTTGCCTCGTCATTGTCATGATGAATATGGCACTGCGGTTCGGTATTAGATCACCGAGATCATGTTTGGTTGACCACCCCACAACATGATGTCGAAGCTCCACCAATTCAACTGCGATCATGATTTCCAACTAAGATTGCTCAAATTGAGTGTAATATGAATGATATTGCTGGGGAGCACGTTTCAACAGTGCGCAAACCTTGCATTGCACGAGAATGATCGAGAAATGTTTGTCGTCGGCAATGCAACTGCGGCGGCGCATTGGTTCATATGATTGGCCTCAGCTTCGTAGCTTTGGAGATTTGGTCCAAGAGCACCAGCGGAAGTTAACCCGGAACATCCACAGCCATGGGCTATGGCGGCCTTCCAGCCAACCGTGATGTTCACGATATCCAAGTATGCGGGGAAGATGGGGTCACACGAGAATCAGAGTCAGTGTATTTGCTAAGAAGTGACAGTGATGAGCCCGATCGATGGTCTCCAAGGGACAGGCCGTCCCGCATGTTCCCGTCGAGTGCCCCGAAGCATCGGCTGTGGTAGGAATAGCTCTCGGCACAGAGGAGAGGAGGCTTAGGAGGGAGGGCATCATATAAGTCGGCTGCCCCTCCCCCCATGTTGATGTTTTTCATTTTTGAATCCTGACAGTTCTTTCCACTCTCGTCATTACCGACATCATCGCTGGGTCGCCTGTCTAACTGCCAAAAGTGTGTAAGTCGCATCACTCTCCACTGTCACCTACCGAGCCCAATCCTATCCACTGTATTTGCTCTTCAACGGCGCCGCTGTGTCGGCGCCCCCACTTTACCACCGAGCAGACGCTCAACAACGTCAGAGAGCTCCCGCTAGCTACCTCGAGTGAGCTTGCTGGGGGGAGCGATTTTCTGGACAAAGTCTTGGTCTGACGAGGATGTGTGAACCGGGCTGTCCTATAGCGGAGACGGGGTGGGCAACATGATAGAGTCAAGAGTCGTGAGAGGAAGAGACAGTAGCGCAGAGGCCGAGAGAAGGCCAGAGAAGCCATATCGGCCGCGGAGCCACCGGAGAGCCACCGGGAATCGGAGCAGCCGCAAGGGACCTGAGACTCGAGAGCCTGAAATGGGTTGAGGTGTGCGGTGAGCGAGATTGAGCGTTTCCTGATGAGGCGACAATCTCAATCGTCTCACTGGATGGCGCAGTGAATCGTCTAACAGTCTCAGCCCATTCAACAGTTCTAAAGCCTCACGGAACTCAATTCACGGCCCGTGAGTATCAGACGATTCGCGATGTATCTCCGTTCTCGCCAATCGAGGAGCAGCATGCTGCAAGATGCATTAGACGAGCGTTCCTGGCGAGATGAGAAAAAGATCCGCGGTCTTATCATGGCCTCTCTTTATGCCTCACCGACACAGCTGTTGGATGTTGTAAACAGCTCATGGCCTCAATCTGATGAACTCATTCTGGCCCGCACAGAGCATCTCTCGGCAAGAGCGTCAGAATTGCCCCTCCCTGCCCCTCCAAAACGCCGTAACTACTACTCTACCCCTTGCCGTGTTGTTCTAATTACACTTACGCAGCTCTGTTTTTTTGGCTTTATTTATCGATAAGGACCAAACAGAGTGGGATTGAAAACCCCGCTATACCCCCCTCCTTCGTCATTGCTCTGCTCCTCTTCATTCATAACTGACAAACTTTCTTGCTCAATAGGCTTTTTTTCTTCTACATCTTTCATCTCAACCTACATTTTCTATCCAGCCTAAGCTTCACAAACAGCAACAATGGGTGTCCAAGAAGTCCTTAGCCGCAAGACTGGTGTCATCGTCGGTGACGATGTCCTCCGTCTCTTCGAGTATGCTCGCGAGCACAAGTTCGCCATTCCCGCCATTGTATGTCTCAACCATCCAAAAACAACGCAAATCGTCGCAACTAACACAAACCTCACAGAACGTCACCTCTTCCTCCACCGTCGTTGCTGCCCTCGAGGCCGCCCGCGACAACAAGGCTCCCGTCATCCTCCAGTTCTCTCAGGGTGGTGCCGCCTATTTCGCTGGCAAGGTATGTTCCCCAACAAATTTATCAATCGCGTCAACATACTGACGCACTCTTCAGGGTGTGAGCAACACCGACCAGGCCGCTTCCATTGCTGGCTCCATCGCCGCTGCCCACTACGTCCGCTCGCTCGCTCCCACCTACGGCATCCCCGTCGTCCTTCACACCGACCACTGCGCCAAGAAGCTCCTCCCTTGGCTCGATGGCATGCTCGATGCCGACGAGGCTTACTTCAAGGAGAAGGGCGAGCCCCTCTTCTCCTCTCACATGATCGATCTCTCTGAGGAGCCCGTCGAGTGGAACATTGAGACCACCGCCAAGTACCTCAAGCGCGCTGCCCCCATGAAGCAGTGGCTCGAGATGGAGATTGGTATCACCGGTGGTGAGGAGGATGGTGTCAACAACGAGGATGTTGACAACAACTCTCTCTACACCCAGCCCGAGGATATCCTCAACATCTATAACACTCTCTCCCCCATCTCCCCCTACTTCTCTATCGCCGCTGGCTTCGGTAATGTCCACGGTGTTTACAAGCCCGGCAACGTCAAGCTCCACCCCGAGCTTCTTGGCAAGCACCAGGCTCACGTCAAGGAGGCCCTCAAGTCCGACAATGACAAGCCCGTCTTCTTCGTCTTCCACGGTGGCTCTGGCTCCTCCAAGAAGGAGTACCTCGACGCCATTGGCTTCGGTGTTGTCAAGGTTAACGTCGACACTGACATGCAGTTCGCTTACTGCTCTGGTATCCGAGACTACATGGTCAACAAGCGCGAGTACGTCAACACCACCGTCGGCAACCCCGATGGCGAAGACAAGCCCAACAAGAAGTACTTCGACGTAAGTTCTCACCGCATCCCTGTATATGCATTGCAATATACTAACGTTATGTCTAGCCCCGTGTCTGGGTCCGTGAGGGTGAGAAGACCATGTCCAAGCGTGTTGCCGAGGCTCTCCAGGACTTCAACACTGCCAACCAGCTATAAATGTCGATAAATGACAATAACTGGTTCTAATGATATCCCAACTGCGGCACAATTCATGAGTATCGTTTGGAAAAGAAAAAGGGGGATCTAGAAAATGCCCTCACCTTGGTTCCGACACAACATAGCAGTGTTTAGTTGCAGGGGCGTTACGAGGCGATGAAAGTAGTAAAATTAATGGAGAAAAAAAAATTGACGACGTACAAACAGTCTGTGTATTCTGTACTACATTGGAAATATGTGATTTCAAAGTAAAAACCACCTTAGGCCGACAAAATGATACGGGATCTTACATTAAATGCGACTCTGGATGGGGATGAATGCGAATTTAAAAAACATGAAAGCCATGTCATTAATCGTGGAACATATATAGCCTGTTAATTATTATACTATACAAACCAACTGTTTGAGTCTTCCGTGGTTCGTCGCGGATGCCTCCTGTACCAAGAGAACATTTGCCGAGCGCCGTGTATTCTAACCCATGTCCATGCCCGCCTCTTTTGGTTTAACTTTGCACCTTTATACGCATGATCTTGGTGATTGTGTATTATGCAGCTCACAATCACCATTTCCTGTTCCTATGTCTCCTCTTGCTTTGGTATCTTGTTTGGCGTGCCTATCGACCAAGAAGCTCCTTCTCCATCTGGGCTATAGCGTCCTCCGAGAGCTGCTGGGCAGCGCGAGCATCAGCCTTGGTCTTGTCGAATCGCCAGAGACCACCAGTCTTGTCAGCCTCTCCATCAGTAGGTACACCGACGAGCATGCCGAGCTGCTCGAGGACAGAGTCTTGACCCTCCACAGCGGTGAAGTACTGGCGGTCCCAGGTTCGACCCTCAGACTTCTCCTTGGTGCGCATGTTGCGCTGGGCATTCTCAATCTTACCCTTCTCAGCACCTGTGGTGTCCATGTCGCCTTTCTGGATAGCATCAGCAACGCGAGACCAGGCACGTCGGGACTCCAGAGGGTGCTGTTGATCGATGGGGGCAACCTTGAGCTCAGTCTGAGCGGTGTTGACAGCGTCGTAGGTGCTCACAAGAGTCGACTTGGAGTTAGACTTGGCAGGTCCTGAGTAGATCTCGAGGGCCTTGTTCCACTGTCCAGTGACATTGTAAAGAACATCCTTCTCCTTGCCCGTAGGATAAACGCTGGCGACGATGGTGTTCTTCTTTCCTGAGAGCCACCCCTTGCCGCTATAGTCAATCTTGGCAGTGAAGCCACTGGAACTAGTGATGTGACTCGAGCCATCAAGCTCGACAAAAGGAGCACCAAAAATCAGACCCTCGATATGAAGACCAGGGAGGGTAATGAGGTAGGATTCGATCTCCCCAGATGCAAGAGGAACTCGTAGGACAGCGTGACCGATCTGCTTGACAATGATGGTGCTCTTGAAAGTGGCCTTCTGAGCATTGTAACCCTCAAGCTCGATACCAGTCTTGTCGTTGCGAATGCAATAGGCTGTAGCAGGAGGATGGTGGCTGACCTGCTCTGAGACAAGAGTGGTCTCGCCAGCTTCGTCAGACCAGGTACCGAGGAAAAGCTCACCCAAGAAAGGGTTCAGAGGCTTCTTTTCGTTTCCAAACTGCTCACTTCGGCTGGCGTACTGGTGTTTCAGAGTCGAGAGGAACCACTTGAGGACGAGCATAGTACGCTTGGCGGGATCAGACTCGGCAGCTGGGGCGGTCAGGACGGGAGGGTGCGTGGCCCAGTATGCAGAGAATTCGGTGAGAGATTGAGAGGACAGGATGAAGGGAGGCGCGGTGAGAGAAGATAGATCGCCATTGAAGGAGGCGATAGACTATTAGAGCACGTCGCAAAGACGAGGTCAGCTACTGCCATCACCCAAATACGAATCGCTCCAAGCACGCAAAAGCATGGAGTTAGACATATATATCTACCTTGAGGAAGGCGGACCAGCTGCCGCTGTTGGCCTGCGCGGCTGGGGCTGTAGAAGACGACATGATTGTATATTTGAGCCGTGTACAAAAAAGTCGGGGAGTGAAAAAGGAGGGTTTGCGACGGGACAGGAGATTTCCAAGGCGGTCTCGTGTACAGTAGCAGAAGCGTAGCAGTTGACGAGGGGCCGATTGCGGATTGCGGGGTTGTAGAAGCAGGGGGAGGACAGCTAAAAGTTCAGTGGAGGACGAGCCAGACAGATGGAGCACGCGGGGCCGGCCTGGGACTGGGCGATGCACTGCAGATGAAGGGTTCGATTGGGGTTTGGTATTTATTTATCGATGACGGAGGCGACGCAATTCAAAAGTGTTCGATATAAATAAGGGTTCCAAGCTTGGCGAGATCTTGTAACAGTGAATCTAATTGAGTTACCCGTCTTGTAGCTAGAAGCGGGACTAGGTTTCAAAACCGAAAGGGGTAATGGGCCGATCAGATAGAAAGACAAGAGTTGAAAAGAGTCAAGAATATGATGAAGGAGAGATTATTTTGGCCGAATGTTGAGCTTCTATTGCTACAGATCACGAGACCTAGCCTAAATACAGCACAACTCACCAAAACCTTGCCAGTAGTAGAATTAAGAGGCGCCCATCATGGACTCTTTCGTTGAGCACTGCCTCGCCCATCATCACTCGAGCCTATTACGTCAACACTTGAACGCCGTCATGACGTCCCGTATTCGTATGCACCAATAGGTTGTTAGTGGCTAGGCCGAGAGGTCCTCCTCACGGCTAATGGCAATTAATCACGTCACTTCTTTGAATCTCGTTCCAACGGCGCGGTCGTTTGCCATCGTTATGCCTTCCCTACCGCTTGATCAGTAAGTAATTTCGCATGTCATGACTTTTTCGTATCCGTAACTGTGACTCGGCTGCCTCTGGCTTTTGATGATGGACATGGGACATTGCTAGGGCTGAAAAGCTTAGCTATTGCATAGCACGTGGATCCGCATATAGAGGAATATGCATGGGTTTATACCAACGTGCACATAGCATTCGGTGATACATAACTTACACTCTGTCCACGGCTTTTGTTCACTGCTCATGCAAGCAGTCATAATGCATGATACGAACAAACACTAAACATGAATAATATCTCGCCAAATTATAACAATTCTTTTGTGGTATCTCATCAAGCCCAAACCAAAACCCATATTACATACAGGGGATATACAGTTCCGCCGTTCAGCCATTACTCCATCCGTTAAATCATAACCTTATCGCCAAGTACTACACCAAAGTCAATTATACTTCCATCCCTCAATTAACTCCGCGACCTTATCCAGACCTCTTTGCATGGCCATGCCAGCTGGTGTGCCCTGTCGATAACCTCCAGTTCCGTCTCTGTCCTCCCAGGCATCCCACACCGCATTTGCGTGGTACTGTCGAGCACCCTTCTCAAGCAACATCCTCGCACCCCCGATGTGCCCGCGAAGAGCCGCGTAGTGAAGGGCTGTAGCGCCCCGATCGTTCTGATGATTCACGTCAATTCCCTGCTGTAGCAAGAGTTTGAGGGTTGCTTGGTTTGCCGATGCCTGGAAAAGAATCGTATCACCATGTGTTGTTAAAGCGTGCGTATTTGCACCGAGTCGAAGAAGCAAACGGACTGTCGAGATGTGCCCATGAGATGCAGCAACGGAGAGAGGTGTCCGACCAGGGAAGATGGTGCTCTCGAGGGAGGCACCATAGGACACAAGCCGCAGTAAGATCTCGTCTCGTGCGTGCTGAGCGGCAACGTGAATCGGTGTCGTCTGTGGCTCGGGTACCAGATATTCCTTACTGCCCTTTGAAGGGAACATGGATGACACCTGCATACCCGCCCCCAGCTCTAGGAGTGCCGTGACAAGGTCAACGTCGCCCATCTTGACTGCGTGAGAAAGAATGCTCATCCCGTCCAGTCCTACTCGCTCGACATCAGCACCGAGTCTGATCAAGCGAAAGATGCTTTGCGCATTGCCAAGCTTGGCTGCCACGAGGAGAGGAGTTTCGCCTGTCTTATCCAAGATATCAACAGGTGCGCCTGCATCAAACAACAGCTGCAGAATGTGAGGCTTGTCCTTGTGGGCCGCCATGTGCATCGCCGAGTATCCAGAGTGTCCTTGAGTGACTGCTGGATCGGCTCCATGGGCGATGAGATATCGCACGGTTTCGTCATGTCCTGTGGATGCTGCTGCCAGTAGAGGTGTGTTTCCGTTGCGGCTGGGCAGATTAGGGTCTGCACCGCTATCTAGAAGAACAGCAGTGATAGCTGTGCAGCGAGAGTTGATGGCCATTGTGAGGGGAGTATGCTCGCGGAGTACGCGATCAACGTTTGCTCCTCGAGATATCAACACTTGGGAGAACTCTTGGTTGCGCATTGCGATAGCCATGTGGAGGGCTGTCTTTCCATCTGGTAATCGCACCTCTAGATCTGCACCAGCTTGTACGAGCTTTGTTGCCGCAGACCAGCGGCTATGCTGAATCGCCACGAGAAGTGGTGTCTGGCCATCATAGTCGACAAGGTTGATATCGGCGCCTGCATCGATGAGAACTGGGAGCGTTTCGTCGTCGATGACATCTGAAGCGGCCGAGAGGTGCAGGGCTGAGCACCCATCGTTATCGATCGCATTGACGCGGGCTTTCATGTGAATCACAAGAGTTGCAAATTGTTCCGAAAACCCGCATCTGATCCCCCTCATCAATGCTGTATGGCCATCAGTAGTTGGCTCGTCAACATCTGCACCAGCGACGATGAGAAAAGCAGCGATCAGCATATGGCCTTTGTCGAAAGCGCGATGCAGTGGGGAGAGCATTGAGCCAGCCAACATGATGTTGGGGTCTGCGCGTTCGAGAAGGATATGAAAGACAGCCGTCTCATCGCTCCGTTCAATGGCGTTGTGCAGTTCATTTGCGGCATCCTTGGTTCGCACGTAATTGACTCCTGGTGGTGGTACAAGGGTATCAAGTAGGATCTGAATCTCGGCAGAGTCACTGACTCTAGGTAACACGATAGATTGTTGGTTTGGCGCTGTGAACTTTCGAGCAAGGCTCCGCAGTGCCTCATCTACTCCAATATCTGGCTCAATCACGCGCCTCCTGTTGTCATTTTCCCCAAAGTTATAACCGGCACTACTCAGAGTTAGCCTTGAACCAGCGCACTTAGAAAAGAAGGTTACTTGCCGTGTCGCAGCATTGAGGAGGGTATGGAGAGACGCTTGGTGAGTGCGAAGCCGCGCAAGATACTCTTTCAATGCTGTTTCGTTCCAGACGATGATAAGCTGCGGTTCGCTGAGGTGAATGCCGCTGTCCCTATCTGGACCCTTTATGCGTTTCAGTGCTGCCCTCAGCTCATGCACATCCTTGGAAACGGAATAGACGAATTCGTTGTTTGATGCCCGAACACTTTCTGTGCCACCTTCAATCGACCGGCTGAGTTCGTGTAACCTGTCAAGCGCATTTGTGATCGCGCGACACTCCTTGGCGAGGGAAGCCAAAGTAACTGGGCTGGTATTGAGACAATTAGAGATACCCCTACACTCCTCAGAAAGTTGCTCGCATATATCAATCAAGTCCTGCAGGTCTGCCTTCTCGACCCGACTCTGAAGTTGATCCATCCTTGGAGAAGAACAAAATTTGGTGGCAGTTGGTCGACTCAGAAATGCCAAAGTAGTACAAGCCACCAAACGAGATCAGACTCGAGCAGGAAACTCGGGGGATAATGTACGATTTGACAGCTGCAAATACTTCCGTAAGCTTGCGGTTCCTGCAGAGAGCGGACCAAGCCCGTGCTTTCGCCTTGGCCGTGCTGAAATTCGTGCGCAGCAAAGCAGAGCAAAGCAAAAGGAAGAGTTGAAGCCTCAACTCAAATCGACTCAGCGCAAGAGAGTGACGACGGCCCGGGCTCTATTTGCTGCACACCGTCGTCACATATTGAGAGTCCAGGCAATCCACAAAGCAAAGTCACAAGAGGCTAAAGAGGTTCCAAAGAAACAGAGCGAGTCGGCTTCTAGCCCGGAAGCAAGCCGTGCCCTACTGTAGCCTGTAATTAAGCCAACATCCATCCATCCATCCACGGATGGTGATTCCTAGCGTTAGGTGCGTGGCAGTCCTGGGCGTTGGATCTAGCGCAACCGCTCAGTCAAGGATAAGGGGACAAGCCACCCAACTGCCTGGGAATTAGTTGATCAATACCCAGAACGGCGACAAATAGGGTGCGTTGGTGCTTGAGCCGGCAGATGGGTCTCAACGGTGGCGTCTGCATCTGCAGGTTCGCGAGTCGCTCTCTTTGCGTCTTTTATCCAATCTGGCAGTTACGGAGTCTCGAAGCCTTTTTAGCCTTTTGGGGAAGTAAAGCCGCTAGACAGATCCCTGACTGAAGAAATGTGACCGAGTCTGTTGAGTTGAGGACCTGAGATCCAGTGCAGTCTTGTTTATCATGCTCAGTCAGTCCTGCTCAGGGAATGCCCTGTCGGAGGATTGTACGCAACGCCCAAACGGTGAGGCGTCGATGGCACTAGAATGTCAATGCTTAAATGGCGCCTCGTCTGCCTGCGTAATCCATCGTCAACATTGGATGTCCGGAAACCAGTCTGCCCGGTGAGATAGCGACAACCGTCCGCTTATCTACGCGGCTCCATTCGGCGGTGGCTACTTGCTTCAGCGGACGAAAAAGCAATGCCGATTAGTTCGTCGTAGGCTGATTCAGAAGATGCAGATCCTGGATTTGAAGAGTGAAATCCTGTGCCTCGCCCTGAAAATGCCCCCCTTGGCGTCACACGGGTTCCTGGCTTCTCGCCTTGGCCCGGGACGTGCATCAAGAGTTCAGTAATAAATTGCCTTCACTCAGCTTGTTTCAGCCCCATGAGATGGAGCAAAAGCAACTCAGCTCGTTTCCAACAGAACCCACACAAGAAGCGAAGGATAAGTTGTAAAAGAGTTGCGGATTCGAAGAAAGAGCTTCAGATACTACTCGAGACTACAGTACGAGCAGCTATAATTGAAACTAGCTTGAATTAGAATGTCTCGCATTCAAAGTCTAATCCCTCGTAAACTTTCTCTTGATATCGTCACTGCCTAGGGGCTTCTGTCGTGCAGAGATGGATCGGGACTACCAGGATCAAGCTGGGGGATCTCTACAAGGATCCAGTGGTCAGCGGAGTCAGAGTTTATCCGGACTTTCCGGATACAAGCAGCCGGACCTCAGCTCCGGCTAATTCTTTAGTTGCGTCACTGAAGTCGAGATAGAACCAACCATCACTCACGATATTTTTCTTACGACTAACGCGACTCGACTCGACCCTGTTTCAGATCCGTTACGAGCCACGTTCTTGACTTAATACGCTAGCAGCTATTCCGAATTTCTAATCAGTTGAACTTAAACATCCGCCCATTCTGGCTGGCGTACTCTGGAAGGGTTCGCCGGATGCTCAGAAACAGAGCTCCTCGCGGCCGAAGAATACCATGACTCAACCATCTACACAACCTCAGCTTACTCCGCAGTTCTGTTTCTCGTATGGCACCTTGCGAGGTATGTTTGAGTTAAGAAGTACCGGCTGTTCGAATACCCGACTGACCGTTTTACTCTTATCTTTTCATTTCAGATTTTCTTCGACTTTCAAGATCTTCCATCGATGATTCAATCACACAGAATCTCAATGCACTTGTGACGCCGTCTCGATCCGGATTTGATCCCTCGTCCACATCGCAACGTGTCCCAAGACCAACCTCAAAACAGATTGATCCTCAGTCATGCTTAGATTTCAAGGAGAGAGTGCTGTTTCCTTCATGGGAGACCCGGACTGAAGTACTAAATTACTGCGCTCTCGTAGCGGCAAGCCCGGACCCTGATGACCCGGACCGAACCATCAGGGAACTAGAGAAAGAACAAGACCGCGATAGAACAGTCGATGAACGATTAGATCCGTATTCCGGTAGATTCTTCCCACGTGAAGCACGTACCGAGCGCCTGGCTTCGCTTGTAAGACAAGAGAGAGGCGTAGAGGACATCGTACGACATAGAACGTGGGAGGTCGTACAGCAACGATGCGGGGGTGACCCTTTTGAAAGCTGGGAGGACACAATCAGCAAATGGAAGAAGGCCCAAAACTCGAAAACAAATGTATAAGTTTATGATATCACGAAACACCACTCAGACCCTCCAACGACTATTGGAGTACGAAACCTGCAAGAGAAGGACTATAGGGTGGAGCCTTGCTGTACGATATTAACGCCTTTTGTATAAAAGTAATATAAAATCCTCAAAGAGCCCCTCTAATGTTGTGCTAACTTACCTAAATCTCTTCATCATTTAGTATAGACGTCTGAAGCTTTGGTATCTCTCGTAGCATGCCCTGTGTGCCAGAAGATTACCATTTTAATGATCATTTCTCAATGAATATACACTCTCTATGTAGTCTTGAGCTGTTCTCATGAAATTATGAAATTATTTATTGGATATCATATTCTCTACCAACTCTCATGAGGCTTCCATGCTGTCATGGGTCCTAAACTGCCCCGCCATAACTCAGCAACCCACCACAGGCAGCCTCCGAGAAATTGCCGGTCTACCGTAGCAATTCCTGTCCACATCATTTCGAACCTAAGTCGTATGGTACAGCACCTTCAGCTTTACACGACATCTCTCCACAATCGCCGGTCAGGGAAGCCGCCTCTTTACCCTTCGTTGCCCTCCTGTCATCATCTCCTGGCGAGGTTTTTGTCTCGTCAAAGCTTCTCTGGACCGCTTCCTCCCCCTCGCCCACGCACCCCTCATTCGATCTTGCTGGGAGCTTGTAATCCTCTCCGACGACGGACGCCGGCCGCAATTAACTAGCTCACGACTTCTTTACGGTTCCAAGACTAGAACTGTTCCCTATAATCGCGATGCCGCAACCTCTTGCCTCCAAGGAGGCCTCGCTCTTCCGCTCCGTTATTCGATACTATGAGGACAAGCAATATAAGCGTGGTCTCAAGTCGGCCGAGCTTATTCTCAAGAAGCATCCGAAACATGGAGACACCACTGCGATGAAGGCCTTGATTTTGAACTCCCAGGGCAAGACGGAAGAAGCCTTTGCATTGGGAAAGGAAGCCTTGACCATGGATATGAAGTCGCACATCTGCTGGCACGTGTATGGCCTGTTGCACCGGGCAAACAAGAATTTCGAGGAGGCCATCAAGGCGTATAAGTTTGCTCTGCGACTAGAGCCTGAGTCAGCACAAATTCAGCGCGATCTGGCTATTCTGCAAATTCAATGCCGCGACTATCAAGGATACATCCAAAGTCGAACCGCCATGCTCCAGGCCCGACCTCAAATGCGCCAAAGCTGGACTGCGCTCGCCATTGCTCACCACCTTTCTGGAAACCCTGCTGAAGCCGAGAAGGTCATGAATACATATGAGGAAACTTTGAAGGCGAAGCCCTCGAAATTCGACAATGAGCACTCAGAAGCAATTATGTACAAGAACTCTCTAATTGCGGAGCAAGGAGACTACGAGCGTGCACTTGAGCATCTCAACACGGCTGCCAAGCAAAATCTCGATCGATTGGCTGTCATGGAGGCTCGCGCCGAGTATCTTCACAAGTTGGACAGGAAGGAGGAAGCTGCGAAGGCCTACCGGGCTCTCCTTGACCGCAACTCGGAACACCCCGCATACTACCAAAAGCTCTTGGAGGTCATGGAGGTATCAGAGGACGATTCCGAGGCTCGCAAGGCTGTATATGACGAGTATGCGGAGAAGTCCCCTCGTTGCGATGCTGCGCGCCGGTTGCCGCTGGACTTTTTGTCAGGTAAATCCAACCAAGACACTAGCCAGCCACCAGTACTGACTCGTTAATAGGCGACGACTTCAAGCAGGCTGCTGAGGCCTATTTGACGTTGATGCTTAACAAGGGAGTGCCATCGACCTTTGCTAATCTTAAGCATCTTTACTCCGACTCATTCAAGAAGGACACCCTCCGCGAACTGGCTGAGAACTATTTGAACTCGCAGGGTGCTGATTCGGAAAGTAAGGATAAAGGAGAAGCGGCAGCACTGTACTACCTCGCACAGCACTACAACTACCATCTCAGCCGCGACTTGACAAAAGCCATGGAGTACGTCGAGAAGGCAATTGAGAAGGACCCCAAGAGCGTTGATTTTGCCATGACCAAGGCACGAATCATCAAGCACGGCGGAAACATACAAGAAGCCTCCAAGGCAATGGATCAAGCCAGGAAGCTCGATCTTAAGGATAGATACATTAACACAAAGGCAGCTAAATACCAGCTTCGCAACAACGAAAACGACAAGGCTCTCAAGACAGTCGGCCTTTTCACTCGCGCGGAAACTGTTGGTGGTCCCTTGGCGGATCTTTTGGATATGCAGAGTGTCTGGTTCTTGACAGAAGACGGCGAGGCATATGCTCGACAAGGCAGTGTTGCCCTTGCTCTCAAGCGATTCCAGCAAATCTTCAACATCTTTGAGGTGTGGCAGGAGGACCAGTTCGATTTCCACAGCTTCTCTCTGCGCAAGGGCCAGATCCGAGCCTACATCGATATGATGCGATGGGAAGATCATGTCCGTGATCATCCCTTTTTCTCAAGAGCTGCTCTGGATGCGATTGAAGTTTACCTCAAGTTGGCCGACAAGCCTTCCGCAAACGGTGTCAATGGTGCCGATGGAGAGGACGCTGAGGATGCTCTGGCCAAGAAGAAGGCTGCCAAGAAGGCTAGAAAGGAGCAGCAACGCCTCGAAAAAGAGGCTGCCGAGTTACAAGCCAAGCAAGACCCCAACAAGGGCAAGGATAAGGATGGAGAAGTCAAGAAGCAGGACGACGATCCATTCGGACTGAAACTCGCCGAAACCACCGACCCTCTCGGGGATGCCATGAAGTTCGTTAACCCCTTACTACAATTCAGCCCCAAGAACATCAACGCCCAATTCGCTGGCTTCGAGGTCTATATGCGTCGCAGTAAGTTTAATGCCATGGATTGCCAAGTTTTTCATCTACGGATTTACTGACCTGTTCCTCTTACAGAGAAGTACGTTCTCGCCCTACGCTGTCTCACAGCTGCCCTAGTACTTGACCCCAAGTCACCCAGGGTGCATGAACATACTGTAGCGTTCGCTCAACTATTGAAGACTGCGACAGACATTGAGCCTAAGGTTCTAGAGGTGCTGAAGACTGAGTTTAAGGCAGTGGATCTTTCCACGGATCTCGTCAAGTTCAACGACGAGTTCCTTGCTGCCAACAAGGGTAGCCCTAGACACGTTCTCTCCGCCATCAAGGCACATAGAGTACTGGGACAAGATAAGGCTAAGAGTGAGGAGGCCGTCTCTGGCATCTTGGATATCCCTGATGTGACCTATGAGGACGCCATCGAGGGTCTTCAGGTGCTCAAGGGCTGGAGGAGTTCTCAGGTGGAAGCATACAAGAAGGTGGCCCAGGAGAAGTTCCCTGACGTGACGAGACTTGCATAAAGGGGCGTTGGTTACTTTCTTACTTGCTGATACTTAAAAAGTTCGTGGGGGTTCAGCACATGAGATGATGATGCTGAACGACATTGGCCATATAGATGCATGTAACCGAGGCTGCGATTCCGAGGTGTTCCAGTTCAGGTTAGAAAAAGGTTAAGGAAGGAGAAGGAAGGACATTCTGGCGCAAGGAATGACTCCGAAGATGGCGGGGAAATGGAGTTTTGGGAACATGGGGAAAAGTTAAAGCATCCATCCATCGTGTAGAACAAGCATGCCGCTATCAGCCTCATTGGTCGAGTACATTGGCTAAACAAGAAGAAGCCGTTAATCTCTGGGGAACTGAGATCTTAGTTACATCAGAAGTGATGACAAATCTGAGGTAAGCCCGTAAAGGGCAATAATTCCTTGTGTCGAAGTAAAATCGACGTCTTCAAGATATCTCGTGGCTCCGCGGCCACCGAATACTACAGCTAGTGTGGAGTTGGGTGACTATCTCTAGTTGTCTTACCGCGGCACCGCCTGGCAGTTACAACAGCCCCACCGAGTCGTGCACTCCACTACCTCAGGGACTCAGGCACTGTTGGCACTCACTACTGGTTCTAATTGTCAGCTGCCAGCAGGTGCCCGGACAATTGACTTCTTTTAGGGACCTACCTGAATGCAAGCATTTACAGGGGCTTTAGGTCTGTAATCTCGGATGCGACCCCCCGCAGATCAACAGCCTAGGTTCAACGGGCATCCGCGTAATCCGATTGATCCTAAGAAAGCAACTCCTTACGGAAACATTCCAAAACACACGCTCGTTATCAGAGGCTTTGGATTTTGGTCTTTCCTTTTTATGTCGCCAGAGCGAGCTGCCCTGGTCCTTCATTTTCTCGATTTTCTCTATCGAATCTGTTGCTTCAGTACGCGATCAGTTAATCATAATCGCGACCATCGAACTAACACTAACCCTTGCACTTCGCCCCTTAGCGTTTAAGGTGTTCGATATAAAACACAATCGATAAGCTCATTGCTGGCTGACATCAGCTTCAATGAACACGGAGATTGATCGAAAAATGGACGAAGGCATTGGAATGTTGCTCCTCTTGGAGGACAGGAAGAAGTTGACCATTGGAATCGAAGATTTGGAGCTCAACGGTGCGGATCTTTTGGAGAAGACATGACGCCAAAGTCCTCGACTGATCATTAACAGACCCTGCTGCAAACAAGTCAACTCGCTCCTCATGTGCTCCTTTCTCTGGCAGTAAGTATTCAGAACTGTGATACGAGGCAATACGGAATCACCTACTGATCATTCTTCTCTACAGAACCCGCTGCCAACAATAGCATACCCTTCTACAACGTCCTTTGGGCTGAGCTCTCCAACGACCAGATCATAATCGACTACGCCCATCACGCTTCGAAGACATTGATCAAGCCTAAGAAATGGGTTTTCACGCTTGCCAAGGACGACGTGTCGACCAGCGGTACACCAGCCGAGATCTTCGTCAAGACCCTCATGACACGCGCCTACGGTGATGCGCAGTCTCAGAAACGCGCCTACGTGCTGATCAACCCGAACTCCGGTCCCGGCGGTGCTATCAAGCAGTGGGAGACTGAGGTGAAACCGCTCTTCCAGGCGGCAAAGATGCAGATTGACCCCGTGATATTGAAGCACGGTGGAGAAGCCGTTGAACTGGCGCAAAACGCCGACTTGTCCAAATACGATACTATCATGGCATGTTCCGGTGATGGAACGCCACACGAGATTTTCAACGGCCTTGCTAAACGACCTGATGCTGCTAGAGCGCTTTCTACGATGCCTGTCAGCCATATCCCCTGTGGCTCAGGAAATGCATTCTCTTGCAACTTGTACGGATCTCATCGACCTTCTTTCGCTGCCCTTGCCATCATCAAGGGTGTCGTGACCCCAATGGATTTGGTGTCAGTCACTAGTGGCCACAACCGCATCATTTCGTTCCTCTCCCAGACGCTCGGCCTCATTGCCGAATGTGATCTCGGCACAGAGCATATGCGATGGATGGGCAGTGCGCGTTTCGAGGTCGGTGTCGTTCAGCGCATGTTTAAGAAGAAGTGTTATCCCTTTGATCTGGCTGTCAAGGTGGAGATCGAAGACAAGGGCGATGTCAAGGCTCATTACAAGCATCACGCAAGCTCTACAAGTCTGAATCATCTAGCTAAGAAGCTTGATGCAGAACCCGTAGCTGAAGATGCAGGTTTGCCACCTTTGAAGTATGGCACGATCCAGGATGATCTTCCTGAAGGATGGGAGTTGATTCCCTATGACAAGGTCGGCACATTCTACGCCGGTAACGTGAGTAATCAAACTAGCCCTTGCATTTGTAACAATACTGACTGTCATAGATGGCTTATATGTCACCCGATGCTCCCTTCTTCGCTGCCTCACTCATCTCGGATGGTTTGATGGACCTCGTCACTATCGATGGTGACCTGCCTCTCTTCACAGCTATCAAGGTCCTTCTCGATGTTGAAGCTGAGAAACTGTTTGACAATCCTCATGTCACCTACAAGAAGATCTCAGCTTACCGCATCATTCCTCGAGATCAAGAGGATGGCTATATCAGCATCGATGGTGAGAAGTGCCCATTCGGACCCTTCCAGGCCGAGATCCACCAGGGCCTTGGGCGAGTCATCTCCAAGTCTGGCAAGTATGAGGGCGCGGGACCCAAGAATTGGGACAAGGTGACACTAGCCGACCGCATTCATGGATGAGAAGAGAAAATGAAATTGGATGTATGACGTGTGGGAATGGTGGTGGCTAGGGAAGCAGATGGGAAGAAAGGCTTTCTGGCGATAATGATACCGAAGTAAAAGGATGTGCACATGGCAAGACTTTCTAGAAGCAGCACTTTTTAATTTCAGTGATTTGGTTTTGATTAAGGATTTGTATGAGCCACCACTCTGTAGTAGCTACTACCTATTCTCCTTTTCGGTGTGTATCGTCTAGATTGGGTCTTCGGTGTGGCAACGGAGGAGAGAAAATATATTGGTCTTTCTACATAGCATCGTACTAATCACTTGAAATAATAACGTTCCCATATTATTCATGGCACAACCAAGTCTCTTAGCTTTCTACCCTCATCATTGTGACATGGAAGCTGAGACTGACGCAGGAACCAACAGTGGATCGCGGGGTCCTTGAAAGCTACCCCACTGTCAACCTCAGGTCTTCACAGCAACTGACTTCATTCATCCTTTATTGTACCCAGTCGATGAGACTCTGTGCTTCGCACTGCCAACAAGGCTCTCAGTTCTTTGAACCCGAGGCTTAAGGCAACGGATTTTCAATCGGAGTTCTTTTCTGACACCGAGGACAGCTCATTTGGTGCACGATATGGTTCGTCGAGGTCGAGGTAACAGGATGCCATCAGGCCCCTGGGGGAGATTGAAACCTGTCGAGCAGGACCCGCTACAAAGTATTGGTCTTCCTTCTAAGGGAGATGAAAGGTGTGTATTAGGTGGTCAATGTTATCTATAGACACGCGAGATTGATCAGTTTCCACAAGACAAGAGAGACGGGCTGACCAGAGACAGCTTACTCAACCCCAAGACCCAGGAGTGGTATTATAATCAGATAATTTCACGTTTCCTTGCTTTCTGCACAGAAGCCGGTGACAAGGACTCAATTATACGGAGTTTCGAAGCTCTAGATATAAGAGCAGTCGATCCAACTCCTGCAACACCATATACCAGACCTCCACGTGGATACAGACCGTCTTCCAGGGCAACTTCTTCAGCAGCGTCGTCTTCAACACCAGCCCCTAAAGCTTTAGCTACAAATGCTAGTGGTTCTTCTCAGACTACTGACTCAGACTTCGCCAATGCTGCCGTGTCACCCGCGTCATCTGCTCTGAGTGGCACTTTGAAAGCCCTCCGTTCTATCATACCGTCTAGTGGACCACCAACCTCTATGTTGGCCGCTATTGAGGATCCTGACAACACCAAATCTCTGCAGGATGTCCTAATGGCATTGAGAAAGCTTCGAGAAGGGTTGGTGGCCACCAAAAGAGCTGATCTTTTCTCGATCCAAGCATACATCTTCTCTATCCGCCTGTCCATTCTCGCTAAGCACCCTGAATCGTATCACCCGGCGATTCTACACCTCCTCCGGTACATGGCTGTATGGACCCCCATGGTTCATAGTGAGATCGAAGAAATCGCCGGTTATTTCATGCTGGATGCCGCATGTCGGCGTAGGGACCTGACCGAGGCATATTTCATCAGACAAGACTTCAACATCAGGAACAAGAAACTGGACAGGATACTCAAGGCGCTGGCACACGACGACTATGTCTCATGGCAGTTCTCGAAGAAGCAAGTCAGCCGACATTGCTTAAAGCTGATGGAGTGGGCCGATGACGATTTGAGGCTTCACACCCTGAAATGCTTTTCAAGGTCGTACTTCAACGTGGATCTGCCATTCTTGGAGTTTGCTACTGGTCGCAAGTGGGATGAACTGAAAGAGAAGGACAAGGTTGGATGGGAACTTGGCGATGAAGACAAGGTCACGATTCGGAAAGTAAGAGCCAAGTGAATGTCTTGTCCCAGGGCAGCGTTGGCACTTTCCTCAGCAGCTGGTGGCAGGGGCGAGCAGTGTCTGGTTTGAGGAACCCACTTATAACTCTTGCCGTGCCTTCAATTCTAGTGTACAGCGTGTCTTTCCACGATATCACTCTTATATTGAAGCTTCGGCCTCTACTGCTGTTTCTTGAAGACGTTGCCTGACTGAATAATGGATCTCAACCAGCAGATTATTACCACGGCCTCACATACACCTCCAGCGAAGATCTGGCAGGATTGTTCTCTGCTCTCTAATAAGGCACATTCTGATAAAGGTGAACCGATGGAGACCCTGATGGGCTGAGAATTCCCAAGTTTCATAGACGGTGCCTCCTTACCTGCTAATAAATGAGCAGTGCTGACCAGGTGCCTGTAGACTGTGTTTGTTTTCTTCCACCAACCTGACCTAGCAACCACAACACAACATCACGAAGTCACTTGGCGACCAAGGTATTTTGGAAATACATCCAGACACTTCTCATGAATACTAACATTATTTCGACTTTAGTTACCCTGAACATCGCCGCGAGCGATGGCTAGCAACATCAAACTACACTTTGCTTCACACCAAGATTCTGCTCTCGTCACCTTCTCTGCATCACTTGCAGAGTGAAAGCGCACTCGACTGAATTCCCTGTTGATACTCACGCACCCCACTTACCTTAAGCAAAACAACCCCTTCCGACATCGCCATGGCACCTCCGCGAAAGAAACCCCGTACCCGTGTTGGTCCTAAGGAGGACCCTGCTGATGAGCAGTCTACTGGCATTCTCACGGACTATCGCACCTCCTGGCTTCTTAAGTATGCGCTTCTCTTTCGCATCAAGCTCAGAGGCTATTCAAATCTTGCGCTAGGGAATAAGTGTCGCTGACCTATATGCATGCACAGGAATGATGAGCAGCTAGTCGAGCTCAAGGTGAAAGGCGAAATTTTCCAAGTCGCCAAGAACGTCCTGACCAAGAACTCGGAGTACTTCGAAAGCTGCCTCAACGGCCGCTTCGCCGAGGCCAAGAAGGGAGGCGTTGAATTCAATGACGAGGACATCGAACCGCGATACCTAGGTCTCTACATTGGGGTCGCCTACAGTCACTCCTCTATTGTCCCACATGCGCCTCCCCGTCCTGCACAGAATCCCGAGGCAGCACCTATCAAGACTCCTATGCGAGACTATGTCGAAGTCTACAAGCTTTGCGACCGCTTCATCAGCCCCAGCATGGGTGAATTCATTGGCCGTTGCATCGACGTCGCCATCGGCAATGGGCACCGCGCCCTCCACCGTACCGAGGCCGACCAAGGAACGCAGAAATTACTCATGCGCGACTTTGCCGACGGCTACGAGGCTCTTAACATGCAGCACAGCTCCCAGGTTGAAATTGGCGGCCGGATGATCACCTACTTCTGCGAGGGGGTCAGCTACAAAGCTTGGATTGAAACCATGGAGGACCTTCGTGATCGTCCCAAGTTCATTGGCCATGTTTCTCGCGGCTTCGCGACCAAGCTCCAGGAGCTTCAGGCCAGCCGCAAACTCAAACGCAAGGAGTGGGCTGGTCCTGGCATTGCCTAGGATGACAACCTTTGCAACGAGAGAAGAAGAGGATGAGCTTCTTCGGAAAGAAAGTTATGGCTATTCGAGAAAGGTTCTGGCGACGAAGAATACCCCAATGATGATATGATGATGATGATGGCATGGGTGATGATATTTGAAACCATTGTGAAGGATGCATGCAGATGCATCGTGACCAGTCGCTAGTGAGCAAGTGAAATGAGGCTGTTCAAGAACATGACATGATGACATATCCCGTGAAAGACTTCAATTAGCATTGCCTACTTGCTTCTGCAGGGCTTCATGTTCAGTGATTCGGGTTGTTAGTTGGTCGAGGTATATATCTCATGATTGAACAACATCGGGACCTCGCATAAATAGATTGGCGAGCCGGTAAGGGATATGATTGGCGTGCCTTATTTTTAAACTCAAACCTCACATTTGACTAGTTTGCGATTGCTGTCTGGGTGATTTTCAGTTTACATGTTGTTTATGGCTTGGCTATTGTTTGTTCATTTCCAAGATCTTTCGGCCCATCCCTGACACTCTCTCCCATACAGATTTATCCAACCACCTCCGCGGCAATAAATCTATTCTCTTATTCATTGAACTGAGGTATTTCTCGGCTTGAAACTCAACAACCTTGCCCAGACGAAAAAGTCTTCTCGTATCATCGTCGCATGAAATCGCGGAAGATGACCACCGGGATAAACGAGGACGTAATGGACATCAATCACCGCGCATGGGCAACGTCAGAGACAAAGTCCTCGGAAGTGTTCCTCTGAGCTGATAGGGGTTCTTCGGGCCAGGGACCGGCTAAGTCGTCGGTAGTGGGGCCTTCGGGGGTGTTGATGGTTGAGGGATCAGTCGGGGCTCATTAGCCGCCGGGAAACCTCGGCCTATGATCCAGCGAGGCTCATGACGTTTTGGGTTGAGTTGAATGTGAAAATTCAAGGCGTGAGCATGTGGGACTGGACGAACAACACACAAAACAGGTAATCGAGTAAGAAGAATAAGACAAGGTGTGTAAATGAGAGAATGGTTGTGACCTGTAAAATAGGATATTTCTATACCCAAGTAGTGTATGTAATCTCTCATACAGCAAATCTGTCGCCAGGTCGTGAGATAATTGTTGGACCCTGATGAAAGCCAACCAGGTGAATTGCCCTTTCAAACAATGATCCCAAGCAAGATGGTATTCCTTTAAACGCCGGTCCAATGCAGTATTTCAAGGCTTTAGGTGGTCGTGAAAGCCGTACCAGTAAACTCCGACACATCTCCGGGGGAGGTATCGCCGTCGCTTCAAGCAAATAAAATGAGAAGAAGGGTGTTGTAAAGCCCGACTTTGGTGTTTTGGTTTTTCTCTTTTTGTTTGTTTCGTCCTTGGGTGGATTCGTTTATCGTTTCTCGTAATATTGAACGGCCTTTTCGAGTTCGTCGAGACTTGATCGATCACCGTACATGTTCATGAGAGCCTCATTTCGCTCTCGGTATGCGGCATTCTCGCGCTCCATGGCTTCCATCTGAGCGATGCGCCGTCTTTGGGCCATTTCGAGTGATAGCTTTGCTCCGTACCCAATAGCCACAACAGCCGCGACGGGCTTGACCCTGTAAATTGATGGTCAGCATCCAGTGGTGTCGTGTGACACTGAGTATATGACACTTACAGCTTTCCAAAGGACATTCTCTTCTGGGGACGAAGGTGAGGAACAATGTTGGGATGGATACGGGCGGCAGTGGAAAAGGATTGTCGAGGAACACGCATCATTGTGAAGGAGGAAGAGGAGGGAGGAGGAGGACAAGGTTGGTTGTATGAAGGTTTGTGTCTGCTTAGGACTCGGCAAGGGTTGGCAGGTAAAGGTAAGGCAAGGTGAGTTAGATGTAACTCGGTAATAGTAATCCGTACTTGAACTAGTCTAATGATGGGAGGAGGAAACGGGAAAACCGTTGGGGGGAGAATAGAGCGGATGAGAGTTATTATAAGTTGTCTCTCCTGATAATTGTTTCAAGTGAGAAATGTGCCAGCTGCCTTACCTTGGTCTGTTCTGTGTTGCTACGTCAAGTGCAGTGCAGCCAGCATCTCCGGCTAACTACCAAGAACCCCGGACTTGGACAATAGGTACATTAGCGAACTGGGGTCATGATCGAACGACAAGACGCCCTGGGGATGGCGGCGATGGGCGATACCCAGAGAGACTCGAGTCTTGAAGTGCAGTGGAGGCAGTGGGGCGGGGGTGTGAGTGCGTCCCCCCAGAGTGGCAGAGAGAGGAGCGGCACAGAAGCCGAACAGCGATCAGGTGCATGCCCTCAGAAGGGGACCTTAGGGGATGATCTCCCTGTAGAAAATACCCAAAAGCGTAAAGGTACACGCTCTGATGGTGAGGTGGGGAAAGCTGTGGATGGAGCGGGGAAGGATTGTATTGGTTGGAGTCTTTTTGGTCTTGTTCCCTTTTACTGGCTTGTGTCTCTGTAAAGAGAATTGATGTGTTGTTGATTCTTTGACCGACAAGATTGAGGCCTACTGAGCATGAGCAGGCAAATAGAACGCATAGAATTGTTGGAATGAGAAACGTATTCACGATAACTTCACAATGAAGCCATTCTCGGCTGGAGTCGGGTCTCACATTTTCGTCGTCGTCGTCACTGTCACTTTATTATGGCATCTGCCCCAGATCCAATCTTTTTATTCCGCTGAAAAACATTCGACCAAGGTAAAGCTCCCACCAAACAACGGCACCTATCCACGGCCAACAGTGGGGGCATGTCCTCTAGTCTCACCACCATGACCTCACCATGGCCTTTCTTGGGGGTTGAGTGGCCTGGTCATTTTTCCAACACTGAGATCCATCCATTGTCCCCTACTAATGGTAATGCCGGCTCTTGGATGAATTCTCCTGTTTTCTTCTTTGGCTGGACCTATTTGCTGAGTTGCATGCAGTTGACCCTCTCCCCGATTTTAGTGGCACCACATTCAACGTCTCGTGCATCTTGCATCTGCATCTGTTGCACATCTCAACTTGATGAACCCCGCCCCGTCTCTAATAATGCTTCATTCTCACACCACCAGACACAGACACGGCGAGACATGCGTTTCTTCTCTTTTCTTGTGCGTTTCTGTGTTGCACCCTTTCGGTCACTTTCCGCTTTCCCCACATCTCCTCTCTGTATGTACGGCATCAGATTGTGTCTCGTGTTACAGACGAATACAGGAACACGTAGATAGCTCAAGACGCGTCTCATGGACTGCCCGCTGCTGCAGAAGCTGTCTAACGTTAGAACAGGGCGCCTGCGCATTTGTACAACCCTTTTGAGTAAAGTAGCGTTTCCCCGCGTCTTCCATTTCACGCGATACAGCCAGCACTTGGCTAATTTCCTTCCTTAGATCCCTTAGGATCCGAGAGTGAACCTTTGAGGTATCTTTGTGGGGACTAGCCAATTAGCGACCTGATATCAAGGATACTTCTTCCTATATGAAGATTATAGCTAGATATAGGTACCTCTGATACTGCAGCCTGAAGATCAGGACCTCTAGCCTCACTGTTCTGCCTCTTTGAGGCTGGTATATGTGGCGTATTGATCGGCAGCCAATCAATACTGGGCCAAGCCCCATAAAAATACTTGAAAGGTGCACTCTCGGATCCTAAGGGATACAATGCAATACTATCTAGAATCCGCCAATCATACAAATCGGACCCCTCTCAAGATCTTCGTCTTGCTGCTCAGGCATTCACAACTGACTGCTCAGCTGGCAACAGCAGAGAATCAGTTAACAAAAGCTCATTGCAGCAAAATGTAACAGTCCAAACACTCCTCTTTTGCGCCGTATCCGCATTCATTCGTTTGCATTGTATGTCCCTTTGCTTGCAACACACTTTCAGCCTCATTCGGCTCTGCATCCGTTATGGAGAATTCAAGGGTCCACGCTCCATCCACGGCCCAGACAATGACCAGCTCCACGCAAGGTCATGGCCCAGTCCTTCTCGGCAACAGCTTCATCTTTCAGGCGTAATATTTCCATTGCCACAATTACACCGTGAAGCTTCTGGATATACCAAGACATGGACTCTTTCTGACAATCTTGTGATAACCTGGCAAGCACATACATACATACATACTGTAACCCCGCGTTACAGATCAACATCCTCCACTCGGACGCTACCTTTCAACATTTATCATTGGCTGATATACTGGCTATCCCCCACGATGTGTGTACTCACGGACGCCATCATTTCATGGATTCAAGGTCGGTCTCAGTTTGTGTGAAATGTCATTTACGAGGAGAAAACAGCATGCATACATAGTATTCTCTTTTCTCTGAAACGGAGGTTCTGCAGCCGAGTGTCTGTATCCATAATCCGGACCGGTAGTTACATGCCCCTTCCCGGCATGATTGAGACCAAGACGGCCCGGTTACAATGCAGCAACTGGGCGAACGGCCCTTGCATGTCGAGGCGAGCGGCTTTGAGTTAATGGGGGGGAGGGGGGGCATCGTCGAACAAACGCTTCACTCTTCGCTTCAATACCGACCGACGCGTTAAGGTCGTGACAGTGTGGGTTGCAGCTTCAACAAAACACAGACTCGGTATCAAGCTGAACGGGGGTTTGGCCAACAAGAGCAAAATTCAAGGAGACACTGATCAGATAGACCCTCGATCGAGTGGACGAGATCGAGCATGTAGTCCATAATGATCGCGTCCTATCCACGTTGCAACCCCGTGGTTATAAGACAATTTGTTAGCATACCTGGTACATACGACCATAGGTAGTGGAAATTACGGGATCCCGTCTGCTCTCCCATAGTCAAGCCACTAACCGGCGATGTAGTTGGGTCGGTGATGACCAGCGAATCCCCGCTGTTGTATGTTTTTTGCTATTTGTATCTACTGATTTTTTTACCTTGCGTAGAAAGTGAGGAGTTTTGTTCTCGTAACACATGCTTGACAAGTGACTATAGTGTAGGTAGGTAGGTAGGCTGCGAAAGATGGCCCCTGTGACTCTGACTCATCTACCCAACTCCATGTTATCACCTCTCAACAGCTTCCAAGGAACCTTCAGGTAAAAAAGTTAAAGATGGAACAAAGTAAGACGGTCTGAGTACGAGGCACATATCGAAAAACAGAAATCTTGACCAGTTTGTTGACTCGTTGCAATGCCTTCATCAAAACTGGCTCCCAGCCAAGCAACAACGATAGATTTATTGCCAGCTGAGGAACTGCTCCGCGATCTTCTGCTTGAGTGCCGACAACGTTTGGCGACGCCAGACCTTGAGATATGGATAACCGGTGGCTGGGTCAGAGATCGGCTCCTGGGCATTCCCTGTGCCGACTTGGATATCGCTCTTAGTACCATGACTGGTGTGCAGTTCGGCAATCTTCTGACAGAGTTCCTCAAGGGGAATGAGAGCTCCTATCGGCAGCGAGCACTAGACTTGGGAATCGAGTTCAATGAATTCAATGGCTTCCATACAACCAAGAAGAATCTCGACAAGTCAAAGAAACTCGAGACTGCTGTTGGGAGAATCTTCGGCTTGGACTTGGATCTTGTCAACCTGCGCAAGGAAGTATACGACGACGATTGTCGTACTCCAGAAATGGAATTTGGCACCGCCGAGGAAGATGCATTCAGGCGTGATGCAACTGCTAATGCCCTGTTCTTTGACCTGCAAAACCGAAAGGTTGCCGACTTTACTCGCAGAGGCCTGGATGATCTGTATGCTGGCATAATGCGGACACCACTCGAGCCAAGGCAGACCTTTCTCGATGATCCCTTGCGTGTGCTGCGTCTCATCCGCATAGGAAGTAAACTCGGCTTCACCCTTGATCCCGAGGCTCTGAGCTGCATCAGAGAACATGAAATCCGCATGGCTCTAGACGAAAAGGTTAGTCGGGAGAGAGTTGGCATTGAGGTCTTTAAGATGATGAAGAACCAGAACCCCGAGTTATGCTTTTCATTAATCCATGAGGCCAATCTCTATGAAACTGTTTTCCTGTCGTTGCGCTCTCCTCTGCATGAGCCCCTCCGTCGTCTCCTCCCCCAGGAACCCGAAAGGCCATGGCCTGCCACTTGGTCGCGGGCAATAAATGCTATTACGACTTTAGCACAGGATCCAGCAAGACATTCTTGGGCTTTTATGGAGTCTGAGAAACAGAAAGACATGCTTTGGGCGATGGTTGCCTATGCTCTGTTAGCAGGGTTAGATACCAAGGACCATAAGCTTGCCGTTGACGAAGCTATAAATGCCCTAAAGGGCACCAGGCAGCTTTACAAGCTTATAGAATCGTCGCTGGGAAACTTGGGATCTATTCGATCCACCATAGAACTGGTGGTCTGCTCTACTCCATCCCGAGGCACGATAGGGATGAGGATACGAGAATGGGGAGTCTTCTGGGGCCTGCAGGTTCTTTTCTCGGTTCTTGGAGAGATAGTATACTTGAGGCCACAGCCGGAATCTTCAGGTCCGAGCCAGGAGGATATCAATAAAGTTTTAGAGAGGCATGAAGCCTTGCTCTCATTTGCCCAGAAACAGAGGCTGGATTCGGTTTCGTCATTGAAGCCAATTTTGGATGGAAACTCTATAAAAAGGGCTCTCGGGGTCAAGCAAGGAGGGAAATTCCTGGCCAGGGCGATTGAAGGCCTGCTTGAATGGCAACTTGATCATGAGGAGGCAGACGAAGCAGCTGCCGAGGCATGGCTTCTTAGCCAGAGGGATAAACTTGGCCTTCCAATAGCTGAAAGCTAATGAATTCCTCAACTCGGCTATCCGACTCAAAGGCTACACCACTCCAGCGCCCTCCAAGTTGTTCTGACCATTTTGTAGCTTGAAATTCACGAACAGCATAGTCAGGCCCTAAACAGAAGTTGAGAAAGAGAGAGAAGGGTTGTTGGAAACTCAAGTCTTACCCTGAACCGATACGTCTGAGACTTATAAGTGTCAAATAATATCATTAATGAAGGGAAGGACGAAATATCTAAACTCATCTAATCTTTGTGCTTATTTCATGGTCTACTCTTAAACCCAACATCTCATAAATGCATCAGTCTATCCTCTGCATATCCTAGAAAACACTTGACAGGTTTGTAAACATCATCACACTGACCAATACCTCCAAGATACCCCACCTCTTTATAGACTTCTTCCTCTGACATGTCTAGCTGATCTCGAGGATAGAAGAACTCGCCATTGACAACCTCGTCTATTTCCTGTAGGGAATATTTGCGTAACCAATCGTCCCAAACTCGATCCCAAACCAGGTTCGTTTCGGTGGTACTTGTTTGCAAACAGCCTTCTCGCCACATCATCTTGTAGTTGAGAAGCATGGCAGTAAGAAACTCGGTCGCTGTTTTAGTGGAACCTAGCTTCCAAGATTCTGAGCGAGACGTCTTTTGCTGTCGCCATATTTCGCACCAGACTAGAAAGCGTAGGATGAGCTGGCTAGGAGCCCATTGCTTCATGTCTTCTGTTTCAGGGAGAATGTAATCGTGAATAGCATCAACCCTCGCCGCTGTCTTGACCCCAAACATGAGACCCTGGAACACTGGCTGAACTGCAGCTAGAGCTCGACTGAATTGACGATCAGAGAGTGTGAAGCCTAGCAAGTTGTACCATTCCATGAAATGAGAAAATGCAACTCGGACAGGGGGGGAATCTACGAAAGACAATATCTCTAGGGCCTTACGCCTCATGGCCTTGCTGTCCTCAGGGGCAAAGAGCTTCGTGACCATGGCATTAGCAAAGTCGTGAAAGTATACATCGGCATGCAATCCTTGAGAGGTTTTTGGGCGGTTCCCGAGGTAGAGAGTCGGGTTTGTGAAGATGATGAATTCGTAGTCGCACTGCTCTTTGTTGCACCAGTTGACGGATGGATTTCCTCTCCCTCTGTCAAATTGACGACGAATCAAGCCTCGACGCATGAGTCGTGAGCGGCGGAGAAAGCGAGAGACCTGCCTAGTGTGAATACTACCCGAACCGTTATACGGAGTGTTTTCGCACACACGGAGTAGATACTTGATGCATACTTCTGCGCCAAGCCAGCCTTTGGTGGCTTTCTTCTCTCTAACAGGCTCAGCTTTGTCTCGGAGGGCTTCCAGGATGCCTGAGATATATCCACGAGACGATAGAGGCGGCCCCTGAGGGTTGGCTGGAGGTTCGTTGATGTTACTGTCATTCTCCGGTTGTTGAGGGCCATCGTGGTGATCGTTTGGGGCATCCGACGAGACAGATTCTGAGTTAACATAAATAGACGATGGAGATGAAGGGACAATAGGGACGGGACTTGATAAATTACTTGAGTGCTCCATAATTGAATACGGAAATGGATTTGACAATATCAACAATAGGGGGGGAAATGAAGCGACAGAGTCGCGAGATCTCGGGAATGGATGAAAAACTTATATGAACACCGTTTCTCAACGTTCACTTCGGGTAACTTGTGACTGTTCATTCAACACCGTATGCGAAACGAAAGTCTGCAAAGCATTGTTCCGAGCTCTTCTCAAAGAACAACGGGGAACAAAGAACGCCGATATGTTCACAAAGAACCCGAGCCTGGTCAGGCCCCGGGTCACTCCTGTGTATCAAAGAACAAGGATACAGCCAGATATAGAAACTGGCGTAAAATGTGACATGTATATTTTCATGTTTAGGTAAACTCTAGGGCAGGCGAGCCCCTGCCAGAAGCAGATCGGAGTTGATGAGATTAACGTCCAACTTGCATCTAGATACCTCCCTTGCAAGGAGGCTCATTTGGCTGTTCAAAATCCCATCACCACAAGAACTTCCTGCACTTCTTGCTTCCGCACAGACAACGAGTCATATGATCGATGTCGCCACCCGATTCCTCTCCCTCGTGTGAAACCCCATCAACATAGTCAAAGGTAAGCTCCTCACCCTCAGGTATGTCTTTTATTGCGAACAAGGCAAGATCGTGAATATGCTTGTCAGCATGATCACCGACGCGCGCAAAGATTCGCATGTTGGGGTCGCATGAATGATTAACGAATCGCGTCGGGCCAGACATGAATTCGCCGTCTACCTCGAGAGATGGGCCCTTTAACCGATGGTCAAATGACTCGGGGTCTGTGAATTTGTCGAGAGCGAAGAGGTAAACATCCTTACGTTGAGAGATGGCAGACTGTGAGCGCCGTCGATCTGCTTCATTGGATGTGATGATCTCACCGAGATATCGGTCGACGAACTGGCCTTTCTTAATTGACACTGTAGATCTCACTCCTATTTATTTTGGTCAGTAAATTGTTTATTAGTCAAAGATGAGAATGACACTCACCCCATCCGCGGTCTGGGGTGCGGAATATCTCCAAAGGAATCGTTCTGCCACGCTCGACGACGCGGTTTGGGCAGTCTATACTACAGGAGCAGCTTTGGTGACACTCGTAGATAGGCATTTTTGAATTATGGAACTTGGAGCGCAAGAGACCGGCCTTTGCACCGTGGGAATGGTAAGCATATGCTATCCTCCGAGGCTTTGGTGTGGTTCTCTCTATCTTGTCACCAAAGGCATCGAACTCGTCTTCATCGCTAGACTCGTCGTCTTCTAAATCGGCGAGACAGTGACAACTTGTGTATTGGCACTCTGAGTCCTTGGCGCAGGAGCAGCCGCTGCGGAAGCTATCACCAGCTTGCTCAACTCCATTACCAAGGACGACGTTGTTTATGAACCTAAAGTCATCAGGGAGTACTTCATCGTCTTGTTCGTTAACAACTGTCACTGGGAGTGTTGAATGCGTGGGAAAAGCGCGAATCTGACACCAGTGACAATTATTGCGCTCTACTTCATAGCCCTGCAAGTTGGATTAGTCATGGCTACAACTGAAATGAGATTGTATGGGTACGTACCTCTTTGCCGTGGAAGTAGAAATGGCGTTCTGTGGCCTTTAGCATCGTAGCCATGTTGATTGTGCAGTGTTATTAGAGAGGACGGGTTGTTTGTTTTTGGCTCAGAAACGGCGTAATGCTGCGTTGACGGTGAGAAAGTGAGACAAGGAAAATGAAAGGTGGAAACATGTATTACTGAATGAAATTAAGAATCATTGTTTGAGAGTAGGAAAAAAGACACGGATTATTCATGTCTGTCTGGTGTAAAGCAACGATACGATGGATGTCGAGCTTGAAAGGTTAGAGCCCACGGTGAAGCACTGAAACTGAGTTGGTGGGTGCCTGTCAAGTAAAAGCCGCATGCTGATTGGCCCCTGCTTCGGTGAATGTCAAGGTGAGCACCATGGATGTTTTAACGTGCTGAAGAGATTCCTCCTGTAAAAAATAGTGTCTATATTGGACACTGAATGGCCATACCTAGGGGATTGATCGAGATTCTCTTCATCCGTGAGTTGACAAGTAGTCAAGATTAGGTAGATGGCGGTGTTTCACAGTAAACAAGGGCATTCCTGGCCATGGCCATGGTGTTGCATCTGAGAAGCACGAGATCTATAATACAAGGTCGTCATTAGAATCAATCAACAATCAATCAGTCTGGGAGCCCCCCCCCCCTGCCTGGTCTGCTCATACAGTAAGGGTAAAAAAGAAATAACACACCCCAGGTAAACTTAACACTACAAAATAATTACAATAACTTAAAATAGCAATTAAAGATATAAATAATTATTAATATAAATATAATATTAAAAAGTTAAAATATCTCTATAGTAATATATAAAGTATAGCTAATAAGGTTTTATATAATAAGATAATATAATATAATACTTATTTTTAGTATATTATAATATAAAGTATTATATACTATATTAAAAAACATAATAACCTTAAAATTAAGTCTTAAAATTATAAAGTACTATTACCTTAAACTTTATAATTTAATTAAATAAGTAGCTTTAATTTATAAGTATGAAAAAGATATTTCTCTTAGCCTTAATAGGCTAAATGCTTTCTTTATTATTACTTAATTAAAGTAATTACTATTAAGGCTTTAATTTAAATAAATTATCTTAAAATAGGCTAAAAACTTTAAAATCTATTATAAAATATATTACTATATAATTAATATTAATAATAGCTAACCTAGCTATAACTATTTAATTAAAGTAATTAATATTTATATATTTAATAATTTAATAAAAATCTATAGCTTTTAGCTTAATATTATATTAATTTTTTAATCTTTCTTAAGATATTATATTAATTTTTTAATTTTTCTTAAGATATTATAAAATTATAAAAAAATACTTATTATATATTAATAAACTATTAATAATATAATAAATTAATCTTATAATCTTTAGCTACTAAGTATAGCTATTTAGTATTAATAAAAATAAAGTTAAAGATAAAGTTAAAGATAAAGCTTTTATTAACTATATTATAAATTAAATAAAGGCATTAAAAGACTTAATAAATTACCTAAAATAGAATTAATACTTATTAAAGTAATAGTAAGCCTTTATTAATAGTATTATATTAAGTAATAGTAATAGTTTATATTAGCTATAATTTATAAAGTTAAGATATATAATTATAATAGTTAATTTAGTAGTATAAATATTATATTATAAGAATTAAAAGCTATTATAGTATAAAGAAAGGGAAGTAAAAGGGAAAAGAGAAAGAAAAAGGTAAATTAGAAAATAAAGGTTTTAGCATTAAGGAAAAAACTATAAATATTAATAAATTAAAGCTAGCTTAGTAAGTTAGTAATAAATTAAATTAAATTATAAGATAATATAATATAGTATAAAGAATATAAATTAAAGGTAAATATAGCTAATTAATACTTAGAATAAATATAATATATATTAATTTATAGAAAATTAACTAGTAAATTTAAAAATATTACTTAATACTTTATATACTATCTCTTTACTTTTTATAAAGTATTAAATCTTTTAAGTATTAATTTAATAAGGTTTTTATATACTTTAAGTTTAATTTTATTTTAAACTTTTTATATTATTTTAATTAAATAATTAATAGCTTTATTTAATTAAAAAAATATAATAAGTTTAAGATAATATCTATAAATATATTCTTTTAGTATTTTCTAAAGATTTTCTATAAAGTTTATATTAAGGCTATATAAAGGCTAATTTATAAGAGTTATATCTTTTAATTTTACTTATATTTTAAGCTAAAACTATATAATTTTAACCTTAAAAGTTAAACTATTATTATAAGTAAATATAATTTCTTTAAATATAAAAAAAAGTAATTATTACTAAAAGTATTTTTAATTTTTAAATTTTATTATTTTTTTTTTCTTTATAAAAGAATTTCTTTTTAAAGAAATAAAATTAAAGTAAAATTCTAAGCCTATAGCATTAAAGAATATCTTATTATACCTTATAAGGTATTTATAAGATTATATATTCTTTATAAAAAGTCTTTTATTTTTATAAAAGTTAAAATATAAAGTTATTATTAAAGCCTTTAACTTATATATTTATAAAAAGATTACTTAATATAATTACTATTTATATAATTAATTAAAACCTTATTAATAAAAAACTAAATATATTAAAACTCTTTTAGCTTATATTTATATTTAGCTATAAAAGCCTATCTAGCTAAAATAGCTTAAAGGCTAAAAAATAGGCATTAAAGTAAATACTTATACTAAATACCTTTATCTTTAAGCTACTTTATTATAATATATTTATAATAAGTTAAATTAAATTAATTTTTAATTTCTTATAATATATAAAAAGGGTCTTTATTAATAATTTTAAGAATATAATTTTTATTTTAAACTATTAAGATTTAAAGTTAATTAAAATATAAAAGATCTTTTATATTTTATTAATATTTATAGTATCTTATAATACTATAAACCTTATTTTAGTTAAAACTAGTTTTCTTATAAATTTTAAGTAATAAGATACTTATATTATATATAATTATAATTCTTATTTTCTTATAAAAAGAATAATATAGCCTATACTTATATTAAGGTATAATTAATAAAGTAATTATATCTTAAAGTAATTATATAATATTATTATTATAAATAAAAATGCATTATAGGGCAGGGTATGTTATTACTTTTTTCCCGCTACTATATAAAACCCCACCAACGAGACTTGACTTGGTGATACCAACCTACTACCTAACTACCCTACCTCCAGTCACCTACAGCTGCACATAGGTAGACTGAGCCACTGATGGATTATCCTGTGATTACGAGTAACTTACCTCGAGTTTCTTGGCTCAATGCATGTACCAAGCTATCCATCACATCGTGTGCATCATGCTACATAAAAGGCCGCGTCTCCCCCGGGTTCTAGTCTACATATGATTGACGGCTTGAGCTTAATCTTTCGTCAACATCTAGTCTACCTCCCTGTGAATTGAATTGATCCCTGTTGGGCCATGCAATCAATCATTCAATGATCAGCAATTCATTGACTAGATCATACAGGACAAGCAATTGATTTCACACTTCACATTTCACCTCTCTCTCCTCTTTTACTCGACCGAGATTCAACCTGATCACCCAAACCAATAAAACATTAACCAACAACAAGACTTCGACTTCGACTTCGACTTCTTCTTCGTCTTATTAGTCTTGTTCCTTTTTTTAGGCTCTAAGTTTGTCCCGCTTTTACGCCTCCCCCTGGTCTGCTCTAAGCCTGGTCGGGTCTGTCTTAGGCCGTGACTTTTGGTGGGAAAGTCCCCAAAAGGAAGAGTCGACAGGTTCGGCGACTCCAGAAGCAAAGCAAAGCAAGGCAAAGCCCAGCCAACAAACTCGGCTCCCGTCTATAACCATTTCACAATCATACGCATCCATGCACATCCATTACTTCCATACATAATACTTAGTACATCCTTCGTCTTCTTTCTGCGCCTCCTTCGTGCGTCTGCGTCCATCTCCTCAGCTTCCATCTCCTTCTCCTCTTTCGTTCAGTCAGTCAGTCAGTCAGTCATTCAATCATTCAATCATTCAACTGCGACATCTTCTACACCACGCTACACTACACTGCACTACACTACACTGGCTGTCCCATCTGATCTGATCTGATCGATCTGCGACCTTACTTTGGCCAGCGATGGCTAGTCACTAAAGTTGGGATCCTCATTCCTTAACAAGGCCTTCCTTCAATCCACAGGTCAACGGCGATCGTCGTCCGCCCCTTGTAGCGTAGCAATCATGGTCCGGCTCTTCTCTGCTTGCAACATAAACATGTCATCACCTCTAACATTCCACTTCTAGGGCTGCTGCCTCTCTCGTTCTTCGGGTCCCAACTCTCCCTACCCAGGTGGCGCACCCAACGCTTCGTCTCGCGCTATCAATCCTCCCCCGCTGGCTCTCCCAGAAGCTGCTCAACCGCAAATCCCCGCCGAAAGACGTCGCCAACACCGTCGCAGTAATCGTCCCCTGGATCAGCATATCGATAAGCCTTTGCGACGACACGAGTGGACTTCACGCGATCGCACATGGACCAAGAGCGAATTGGTAAAGGAACGGGCTGCCTTCTTTGATACAAGAGTCACCGGCAGGCCTGAGATATGGCAGACTATTCATGCGGCGCTGGCTGTCTTGTGGGATCCAGCGGGCCAGGATGCGCAAGATGACGAATCCAATGGCCTTGCGACGGCTCAGATGATTCTATCCGCTGCTGAGATCTCTCTCCCGACTGGCAACCTCTCCAATGGCGTCTACGACTCTCTAGGAAACTACTATCAATTGCCGGAGTGGGTTGTTTGCGATCCGCTGAATGTGCAGGAGGATCGAGAAGACGGCGGCGCAAAGAGCAATCTCTCAAATGCTGGCGACGATACAGCAGCGGATGAAGAACTGAGCGACGAAGAGATGGATGGCAAGAAACAAGAAAAGGGCAAAGAGGTGGATGATGCCCAAGAGACAGTCAAACTACGAGCCAGGCTCAGTGAGAACGGTCAAGATGTCAACGTCGCCATATATGAGTCGGATACTGTTCGTAGTGTAGCCAAAAAGATTGCTCTCAAGGCTGGTGTAAGTATCTTGCCTATTCTCAGGCGAGCGCACAGAATGCTAACGACACCCAGCTTGCGTCGACCAAGAAGATCAGGATAGCATACATGGGTAAGATTCTTAAGGACAATCTGTCTCTCACGGCACAAAACTGGCAGACTGGCCATGTCGTCAATGCCCTTGTCTTTGACATTTGATTGTGCCCTACCGCTGTCATCCCAGCGCCAGACATGGAGCAACCTGGTCCCTGAACTTTTGTCTTAGCCAAAACCCTTCACCCTCATCGCCAACTTGTCTCAATGGCAGCTATGCCTTTTATTGATCCGCTACGGCCGGCTACTTTTGGACAATACCCTATATCGTTTATCCTGCTTTTACCACGTCTGTGTCTTTTGGAGTTGGTGGATGCTGCTGGTCTAGCGATGATTTCCCCATCACTTATATTCCTGTTATATCCCCTTGTGTCGAGATTGATTTTGAATACTATTAACAGCCGTTGTTCTTACTATACACCTGTATATAAGCCCAACAAGGCACCCGACAGGGCACCCAACGAAAGTTCGGCAAGGCCCTCGCTAATATCACTTTTTCCCTGTTCTGAACGAGAAAGCCGAACTATACAACCACACTTGGTGATAGCCACTGGCTCTGACTGTGACCCTGTATGAAACCATGTACCTTTGTAATCAACGTCTACCTAAACCTGCTTACAATGAACTCTACCAGGGACCTATCGCACAGCCTTTTGGTGGGAAAACACCCATTAACATGCTCCGACCCTGACTCCGCTCCAACCATCGTCATGAATATTGCAATGCTGAGACATCCCTTCTCGTATAATTAGATCCAGGTGTTTGTACGTATATCAGCTGACCTAGGCCGTAGACCCGATCTTGTTAAGTCCCTTCAAAGAGCCCAAGCTCAGTGCCAGGCCTTGTGATCGACTTCTTATTCTGACGAAACCAGTGATGGGTCCATCCTCGCCCTCCTTCTCAATGCTCAGGTTAGCGAGAGCATCCTCGCCTAAGTCCATGGTTAGCACAATCCAATAAATACAAGAGACTAGACTAGAACAACTTACCAAACACACTCCTCGCGTAAAGGTTGGCACTCAAGAATTGACAGTCACCCTTGAGACTGGCCTCTGGTGTTAGGCAGTTCATATTTGTGCAGGCCATAAGCTGATCGAGGAAGTCACGTAGCGACTTGGCCTTGGAGTTGATGTTGACCTTGTTCTCCCACTCGAATTCAGTCCACATAGTACGGAATTGAGTCTCTGTGCAAGTGGCGGGCTGGATGTAGTCCATGATATCGACGTGTAGGTCGTTAAGAATAACGACATTAGTATCAGTAGAGTGGGCACCGTCATACACGACGTTACCAAAGATGACACCAGTGTCTGTTGATGAGACCTTGATTGTGCATTGTACGTTGTGGAAGTCATGAGGGCCCAGGTTCTGTGTAGTAGGTCGCTCGACAACCTTGAGGTCACCAAGCGTGGCGAACTCGACCGAGAGGTTTTGAAGTGTCTCTGTTGTCTGGTTGACAAGAAGGACATCGAGAACAATGTCGAACTGGTGAACCTTGACATATGCCTCAGCATACACGGGGTCCGAGAATCCGGTCAACTGAACCACACGGCTAAGCTTGGAAGACAGGTCTTCAGCGGTACCCTCACCACCAGTCGCCCTCTCCAGATCCACCTCGATCTCATCTAGGCCATCAGTGGTGTTCTTCTTGGCTAGTTGTCGAATTTGGACAACATCGTCAACCTGCACAGCAGTCTTAGCCTTCTCGAAAGCCTCCTTGGCGGCTCGCTTCTTCTCCTCCACCTGGACCATGGCTCGGAAGGCCTTGCTGGTATCATCCAACCAAACGGTCTCAAGCTCCTTCTTCTGCTCAAACTCGGCCAATGAGCGTACACATGACATGATTCGGTCTACAGAGTCCTCATCGATGGGAGCCTTGACAAACTGAGACTGTCCGACTCGGATGATAGAAATCATAATCAGCATGGCCTCGGCCCGGAGGGCGTTAGTTCGAGCCTGATCCGAGGAAATCTCATGATGCCGCATGACAAGCTTGACGAGAGTAGATGACAGAACAGTGGCCAGATAGTAGTCTCCATCGAGAATGAGTTGGCGCAGAGGAGGCTTCTGAGCAGTCTTGACAGCCTCTAACTTGGCAGCTGCTGAAGACTGGCTGGTAAGAGCAGTCTCGGTAGCATATGTGCCATCAGCCAGGACCTTGCGTGAGCCAGATGGTGCGGCCGGCTTCGATGCTCCGTTGATGTGATCATCGATCTGCTCCTCGGTGTCGTGAGAATCCAATAGCCGTTGCTCCGATGCGAGAATGGGCATCTCGCCCAGACTAGCTCGTATCCTCTTCCAAGCCTCTCGAATGTCCTTCTCTTCAAGAGAGTACTCACCAATGATCCACATGATGCCACGGTACACCTTGCCAGCTCGGACCTCACCCAGGGTGGAGACAAGACGCTCAATGATGGTAGTACGCAGATTGGGGAACTTTTCAACAACTTCCTTGACAAAGTTGATAACATCGACAGCGGAAGCGTTGTTGAAGTCGGCGATGAAATCCATAAGCAGCTCCACGACGCTCGCTGCGACCTCGGAAAACTTGATAGCGCATTGGTGAATAGAGTGGATGAGGAGAGATCGGTACTCGGTGTTCTTTTCGTATTCTTGGTCGACTGTCTTGGAGAGTTCCTTCTTGAGCAACAGGACAACCTCTTCGACATTCTTGCTCGATACCATCTCAAGAGCAAGGCCAAGAGCCTTTCGTCGGACGTCGATATCGGTACTGGACAGGACTCGGAGGATCTCCATGGTCAGGTCATCGAGGACACCCTCGTTCTTCTTGCGCAATTGATCAACTCGGTCAAGGACAATCAGCTTGACATTGTTATCGGCTTCCTTGATGCTCAGCTCAATGAACTTGGCGGCGGCAGCCTTGACTGCAACAGGGTTGTTGGTTAAAGCAGTAAGAGATGAGGCAGCTTCGTATACGACAGTTGAAGCGCCAGCTTCTAGCAAGTCGAAGATCAATCGCAGATATCGTGCCTATCAAACGGTCAGTGGCTATTCGGCCTCCCCCGTGAGTGACTATCAGACAAACCTTGTTCTGTGAGTTCTGAACCGCATCCTTGCGAATAAACTCGAGCTCGACAAGCTGAAGAAGCTCCTCTGCATTGGGAATGCCTTCAAAAACGGAACTCAGGTAAACGAGGGCAGCATCGTGATCAATGCTCACGAGAGCGGCAAACCCATTCCTTCGGCAAACACCGTCACTCTCTCCCTCGAGGAAAGTCGAAATAAGTTCGGAGGCATCTGGAATCAGGGAGGGCGAGTGCAAGAAAATGGAGGCGATGGCAAAAACGGCGTTTTTTCGGACGTAGGCATGTCGGTGTTCGAGACAAGATCGTGCTGAAGAGAGGAGAGGCTCAATGAGCTCAGCTTCTCTCAACTTGCAAAGGAAGCGCAGGGTGTTTCCTCGAATATATTCGTTGGGATGTTGAAGATCGTTTCGGATACCGTTACTACGGAAGCATTGTCAGCAAAGCCCATCGCAGCGACCAAATGTCAGTGGTAGTACTAAGGGCGTAGCCGTACCAAACTAGAATCATCTCCTGCTTGAGCTTGCCGCTGCTGTCAAGCTTGGGGCAGATTTCGTAATAGAAGTAAAGAAGCTTCTTGAGAGGCTTATACTTTGAAGGCATGACGAAACGGATAATGTGCATTAGAAGACTGGGCATGGGATCGCCATTGAGCATGATGGTCAAGATGCGCTTCATAGTCTCGACCTTGGTCTCATCGGTACCCTTCTCCAGCTGCATGCGCAGATCGGAAACGGTGGGGACGTCGGCCGCATTGTCCTGGTGAACGAGACTGTACGCATTCTCAAGAAAGCCAGACATCTTGAAGAGTGTCGCCAGTTGCTGGCCGAGAAAATTGGTGGGAGTGGTTGTTGTAGATGGGACGTGGCTCTTAGGGGGAACGTTTGGAGGTGGATTAGAGGTAAAGGTGGTATCGACTTCGGCGGTGGGGAGGCTCAGCTCAGGGGTTCGAGCTGCTGTAGAGCTTTAATTGTCAGGATGAGTAGCAGAATCCGCCTTGGCCATTCGCTGAATCGTATCTGGCGCGCAATAGCTAACAGCTTTTACCAGAATCCCCTGTGGTAGTATGGACCAGCTCTGGACGGCATCAACTTCAAGAAGATCTGTCCTGCCAGCGATGTCGAACAGGTGGCACTAAGCGACTTCATGTGAGGGACGCTATCACGTGATTTAACAAGGGGTAGCTTGGTACTACTTTGAGGCTACCCGTTCAATGTTGATTTCTGTATGTTTGACTGAAGATTGAGAGGGTTACTTCTAAAAAGGAAACCATCAGATGCCTTTGAACTATAACTTAGCACTCAATCAAACACAAGAAGACCGTTCTTAGATCTGGTGTAGTTCCATTGCCTCGTTGATAGTAAGCTTTGGGTTAACAGCTGATGTACTCCCAAAGCCGCGTACCTTAGTTGGCTACCGACGGTGAAGGTCTTACACCTGAGGTGTCGCTGCCGTAAAGCTGTTCTGCCCCGCCGAATATGGTCCGTGCATCCATCTTCCACTACCAGGTCAGGTCCTGGGATTCTTTCTCAGCCTTGCGATCTCAAGTGTGTGTGATAGTTGATAAATCTTGACTTGAGTAATACCACCAGCCAATCTTGCCGCCTTTCCACAGCAGCAAAAATGACGTCCTCAAACGAACCATTCTACTTGCGATACTAGTAAGTCTATCATCACAGATTCCTCTAGCTTCCCCGTTTAATTGATTGTTGCGAAACGATGCTAATGACGTTCCTTGAAACAGCTCTGGCCATATGGGTCGTTTCGGTCACGAATTCCTTGGTACGAATAGTCGCACGGTGTCTATTTACTATTCTAAAGTTATCCTAACATGTTGCGCGCCTAGAATTCGATTTTCGAGTCGTCGGCGATGGTCGCAGCGCGGTAGCACGATATGCCAACAACTCCAACTACCGAAACGATAGTTTGATCCGAAAAGAGAGTAAGGAATGCGGAAAACCCCGCGAGATCAGCAATTCTGATAAGTCATAGTGTGTGTCAGCTCAGTAGTTGTCGACGAAATCAAGCGTATCATCAAGACGAGCGAGATCACCAAGTACGGCGAATCGAATATCCCGTGGCCTTGCCTGAACATCGCTAACCCAATGTAGAGAAGATGATTCGAAATGGCCTCAGAAGAACAAAGACGGACGCCAGGAATTGGAGATTCGGATTGGTAACGATCATATCGCGTTCGAGGTAGGTCATTGAGGCACCATATTTCGGAACACTACTGACAGCACAGTAGACCGCCAAGATTGGATCCCTGGTGGATGTCACAGAGTCTGCTGACCCAGAAGGTCTGCGAGTATTTTACTACCTTGTTCAGGATCTCAAGGCTCTAGTTTTCAGCTTGATCGCTCTGCACTTCAAGATCAAGCCAATTTAAAGGACGGGCTCGACTAAAAATAATGGGATACGGTGTTATGGGATCGAAAAGTCGAGGATGCATATCTCGATGATAGAGGTGATGATTCGGCTGTAGCTAAGAACGATACCCGGGCTGTGAAAGAAAGGTGCGAAAGACTACCAGAAACAAGCCATGTTTATATATCACGAATGAAAGAACAATATAACCAAAGAAGCGATCTCATAGAAAGGCATTTTGTCCACTATTGTCAGGTAGGTTGGATATCACTGGATACTCATCGAACCTCTTCGACCAGAGAGCAAGGGAAACCTTGGGAGTCACAGATGCGGGAAATCTTGGGATAATACCCTGGGGGATGTGGTACGACGGGGAATGGAGTCATTTGCTAACTAGGTACCAATGGTGCCTGTATAACACGAGTCGGATCATGCTACATGCTCTATATTTCAGTCTGCAATATGCAATCCTAATTAAGACCTGAGTAACACACGCTTGGACCAGACTCCCTGGGCAGGCTCACATGTGAGGTTGAGTGAGCGGTCTGGAAAAACACTCTGCACTTGCAGAGCAATCAATAATAAGATGCCACTTCCAGGAGAAGAAGCAGCAAACAGAACCTACTGGTTCAGAAGAGATGATGCAGGTGGCGGAGGCTCCAATACTGCAAAAGCTAGTGAATAGGCGACGGGTAGACCCGTGAAGGAAACGATGATGCGAGATAGAGATGGAAATTACCAACGTTGTATGATGATTTCAGATCATGCCAGCAAAGCAAAACAAAACGGTCTGTCTCGGAGTTGGCGTGTGCATGCATCATGTCTCCTTAAGTTAGAGGCCCATCACCCCATACGAAATACAAGCGGCAACGTGGTGGGGGATGCTGGGGCTGCCCGATGGCGCCTGGGCGCTTCTGGGGGGGGGACGGCACGGAAGCAGCCCAATTCTTGTTGTCCATTTGCATGAGGAAGCATCTGATTCTGAATCTGAGAGAGGCATCAACTCGAGGTCTGAGGGAGGGTCCTCATCGCCACTTCCTGGTAAAAACTCAATTGTACTTGGAATTCCGTTTGTTGTAACTAACAGTGGATGAAAGGTCTTGTTAAGGTTCATAATGGCCCGCTAAGACGGAACTTGGGACTGGGCCTAGACCCAAGTAGACAGACCCTGGTCAAGCCTCAGCATCTCAGCCGACGATGAAAAGGAATCAATCATAGTGGAGAGGACACCTCGATCTGCATCTTCTCAAGTTACCTGTCACCCGGGGAAGGGAGGCAAAGCTTTCCACAAAGACTTTGAATGGGGAGTTTCGGGCAAAGTCGAGTGACAGACAGACAATGGGCTGAATGGAAATACGGACAATTGATTTACTCGATCTTCTTGGGCTTTTTCCACCGTACCGTTACCACGTTGCTTATCTTTCCTTCTGCAGGGAAGAAGGCTGTCTTTGGTACCTGAGTAAATCTTATAGGTATAGGAGTCGGTACGGCCTGTTTGTCGGATCTTTCCATAAATATTCTTCTCTTGATTACTCCAGTCTAATGAGGCCGTCATGTTGTTTAAGGAGCTGCATGCCCCAAGTTATACGGCATCTGCCTTGAACCCAAGACACTGTAAAATCATGAGCTAGGGAGACTTGGAAGACTCCCCGTCTTGCCGAGTGGAGTGGATGGCCCACCTACTGGTACAAATCCGCTAGGCACAGAAACCCCGGATGGCAGCAAATCAAGCCCCTCGTCCGTCGATATGAAAATGGAAGACAACCCAGCAGCATCACCGACCGACTTTGACCCTTCTCTTGCCATCCATCAGTGATCATCGACCCATATCCATGCTTTAACCTGCTTTCTTTCGCCTCACCTGTATTATTATTACACCACCCTCTCCCCCAACTTTTGTGATGGGCACGTTGTTTGCTTTCTAAAGGGCTTTCAGGCGCCCCGTTCAACTCTACCAAAGTCGCTGTCGCTAGTCCCCGAGATCGCCACCCGTTTTGGTGATTAGCACTAACTTGCTTGTTCTCCCCTCTGGCCTCCAACAGCGCTCGACGTCAGTCAAATCCTCGCAACATACATACATGATCTACTGGTCGATTTGATACCTACGGCTCTTCTGTGTCCTCTTTATGAACTTCTGTCTATCGCGCGTCGACATTTTCGCTGTTTAATTACATTATCTCCCACCACACGTCACAACAATGCCAACACCATCATCAAATCCGCCGGTCGAAGCCGCTTCGCCTCGGTCTTACAGTTTCTCGACATGTCCTGACGATGCTCAACATCAGCCACGTCTTAACTGGCAGTCACGCGACGATGATCAAGTCCACGATGCTGATCTACCCGACTCCAATCTTTCTGTTGATGTCGGGTCGCCCCTTGCCGTCGACGCGCCGGCTGCGCCCGAAGGCCCAAGCGACGATGCCATCATGTACGATGGGCGTCCATCTGATGAAACGTCCTCAAGGTCTTCCACCATGTCTCCTCGTCCTCAAACCGCTACTACGGCTGCCACGACTCCAATGCCTAGCGGCCCAGCGTCTGAAATAAAAGGAAGAGAGGCTGAGATCGGCAGTCAGTTGAGTCGAGAGCCTTCAAATAGCACGCAGCGAGCATCTGAAACCGAATCAATCGCTCGAGAATCATCCAGGCGGAGAGGGTCGCCGAATGGAGAGTCAGATTGGGTTGATATCGATGCGCAAGAAGATGAGCTTTGGTCTCCATCCATGGGCTCTGACTTTTCATGTATGAGGGTAGGTTGAAACCGATCGCACTATATATGCAATGAATGATCTGACAATCAAAAGACTATCCCGTCGGCTCCTTCATCTTACCTACGTCCGGGCAGCAAATTCCATGGCACGCAACAGTCAGAGAGGCAGGTCTACGATGTGCAGGTCGAAATTAAGCATGTTGACATGCGAGAGTCTTTTCTCTGTGGCTATCTGCGTATCCAAGGTTGGTGGTCAGAGTGCAATCAAGATCGACAATAACACTAACTCTGTTTCAAGGTCTAACTGAAGACCATCCCACCCTCACGACATATTTCGAGGGCGAAATCATCGGTTCCAAGTACAGTTTCTACACACAACACGAGAACTGGGGCGCAAATAGCAAGGTTGACTTGAGTCATTGGGCCAAGTTCACGGCTTTCCGCCCTTTCCAAAAACAAGCTCGCAAGGGGCCTGTCACCATTCGAGATGCTGCCCAACGAGAAACCATCTTTATGCGCTGGAAAGAGCACTTTTTAGTTCCAGACCATCGAGTTCGCACGATAACGGGTGCCAGCTTTGAGGGGTTCTACTACATTTGCTTCAACCAGGTTAAGGGTGAAGTAAGCGGTATTTACTTCCACTCTAAAAGCGAAAAGTTTGTTCCCCATACCAATATCAATCACGCATCAATTCCTGCATACTAATCGGTAACAGGTTCCAGCAACTGGAGCTGAAGCATGTCCCCGACCGGGGATGCTTTGCCGCTACCGAATTTCGTTAAATTTACGGCCACCTCGGTACAAAGTTTACTATAAGCTTGGAACGCGGCGCCGCTACGAGCTCATCGCCAGTCATCCACTTGGTTTCGTCGCAGGACCGGTTCGAGATATCCAGCGCTGTTATAACAACATATATATAGATGGGAATTCGGGAAAGGTTAGGGCCCGCTATCATGACATCTTGACGTGCCTACGTATGTTGCTTTTGTGGGTAATCAGGATTTGGGGTTTATGGGCAGTTTATCACATATGAATGCGGAGCATAGGAAGTCTTTGATGGGAGCAAAGCGAAGTCTTTCCTGTAAGCGAGGTTTTATTCTTCGGCCTCGAACTTATTGAAATATCCACGTCGAAACGGGTTGAGTTCGTCTGCCGATGTTCCGTTCAATGTGAGCTTCTGTCTATTTGTGTAAGCCTCGAGGGCTTCTTGCGAGACCTGTGAGTCGGGGAGCCGGCGGTAGGTGATGAGTCTCCTTGACCCTGCGAAATGTCAGTATGTGCAGGATCAGCAACAATGCTCCAGCGGCAACTCACATTTGTTGAATGGCTGGGTGCAGACAGACACAACTTCCATGTAAGGATGGCTGGGTACGGGAATCTCTTGGTCTTCGTCGTTAGCTGTTGGCATCCAGAATGACAATCGCCCTTCATCCACCAGAGTTTCGGCTGCAAAACTCAAGATATCATCGAGCATCACTAGAAAGCTATAAGGCTTCTTAGGTGGCACATAAGTTGGTTTCCTGCGGTAGTCAGCGAATGCGCAAATCAAACGGCTACGGCATTACGTGCATTCCATGTTGCTTCCCCTGCTCTATCAACCAGGGGGTCTTCTCAGGGTCACGGAGACCGAGAACCCTCAGTCCTTCTCTCACGCCATATGGAGGATCACAAACAATTCCATCCCATGTGCGAAGATGCCTCCTGATTGGCGTGTTGGTCAAGTCGGCCGAGAATACGTCTCCTAAGCAGGACCCAATGCCATACTGGTCAAAATTGCCTTTCAAGCTCTTGTTGCCACCCTCGCCACGGATACTTCGACCATCGATATCGCTTCCGAATGCAAGGGCACCGAAATGGGCACAAGCGATGGGAAAGGAGCCAGTTCCAACGAACGGGTCATAGTATAGCTTGCCAGGGGCGGCGAGTGCAAGGTTGGCGGTGACGAGAGCGAGCTCAGAGTCCATACTCGTCGTTGAGATATATCCTCGCTTCTTGAGGTCAAACTTGACCAAGAGTTCTCGCGATGAGTTCCCTACATGCCGTGCGAGATACATCATTGTGGGGTCCGGAATATTCAAGGGGACGCTGTTATAAGGCCACATCTCGAAGATGGTGAACAAGTTGTCAGGGTTGGTCATTTTCACAGGCCCAGTCCAGCCCAGAAATCGGAAAGAGTTGATAAGTTCGATCCTCTTTTTGGCTGAACGAGTTCCTTGGTATGGGTCAACATCGAACTTGAATGATTTTCCAAGATAACTATCCCAGACATGAGACGTGTTTGCCTTGACTGATTCATGAAGTTCATCCAGTGTCCGTCCTTTGCCCCAGAGCTCATGGATAGATTGAATGAGAATGGACCTCTTGGCCAGACGCTGGGCCGATTCAACAGAATCAAGGTGCACGATACAAAATGGGGACTATTCACAGTAAGTTTCCGGGGTTAACCAATTTATACATGGGAGAACAGACGTCTTGGCTATAGTCGACTATTTTCATATCCAGGCCTTCAACCAAGGCCAAAGCCTCGATCTCAGGGACCCGAAATGTCTCATGCGCCTGAGCAAATTTTATGAGGAAATCCATCTCGATTTTCAGTTTCTGGTGAATCTTGTTGTGTAAGAGGAAGTTCAGTTTACCCTAGGATTTGTGAACTTGGGTGAGGGAAGTCACACCAAATGCCCTGACTGTATTGATCAGGGAATTGTCTTACTCAGATATGAATCTAAAGAGCGCTCAGTGCTTCTTCGCAGTACAAAATATCTGGGAAATTCCAGTGATTTGCAGAGTTGAGGATGCAGCTCGACCAAGAGATCCTCTCTACCTTAGGCTTAGGTAGGCAGGTTATGATCTTGGGAGAAAAATTCGCCGAGAAAAACCCGGCTAACCAAAACGTTCCATTTGTGTTACCCAGCACCTGACATTTGCGACTTACACACGCGAAGCACCAGCGATTGGCATCACACACGGTATAATACCGCACTTTTCCTGATCTTCAGCCATGTTTCCTGCTGCTGCGCCGTCGATTTATCAGTCACCAAAATGTTTTGTTTCATACGGCACTATGGGTTACCTTGACACCAAGCAAGCGCCTCGAAAGGGCAAGCCTTGGGCTGCAGTTATGTCGTTGGATTTCATTCATAAGGTTTGAAAAAGCATGGACGCCCGGAGTGAATCAAACACTGAACTGAGGTTAGGTTGATCTAATTCTACCTTCAGAGGCCTACGATGCTGCTTGTCAGCAGCTGAGCAACGCTCGAGATGCCCCTCGCTACTGGAAGGTAGTAATGTCGCTTGGAGATATTCTACAAGGCGACTTTTTTACCGAGTATATTAAAAAGGGCAAGAAAATTACCCTATGCTTAAGCGTACCTGACGTTAACCCTGTTTTCAGGTGATATCATGATGCTCTCGGAGGGACAGACAACGGTTGGCATGCTATTAACCTTGCGCGAAGGTATACAAATGGATCAAATCCTTGGAGATTATGTACTGACTCTTAGTAGGTGTATTGACCATGTTTGTGGACAAGGAGACATATGAACGTGCAGGACTTGTTGGCAAACCATATGGTGCAAAGGGTGGACGAGGGTCAAAACCACGTTGGGGTGAGTGCCAGATAACAAGTGTCAGAAACAATAGTTAACTCTCTTGAAGTGGTAACATACAACCTTAGAGATCCATCCATGCTTCGAGGACACAAGGGCTATGACAGACTGATCTACGCCTGCAAGGCTGTCTTCACTCAACCCACGACATGGCTCTTCTGCAATAGCACGACCCAAAGTAAGCATAACCAGGCTCTATAAACCGGGATGTTGATCTCATACTAATGATTTCCAAGTCCCGAATCCTGATCCCCTGCAAAAGTTCTCTCCTACAGCCTGTACCCCAACATCCAACATATCGCAGGATATCGCAGTTCTTCAACCAAGTCTCGATGTCGACCCAGAGATTCTCTCTGAAAATGACGGCGAGTCTCTGGAATATTTCGCCACAGAAGTTTACGAGTGGTTCTCGCTCATTCGCCTTGGTAGCTCGCGTGTGGAGCCTCGTGACAGCATCGACCCCTATCTGTCAAGGTATTCTGTGCCAGGCGACGATCCCAAGGAATCCAAGGTGTGCAAGTTGAGTTGGGAGGGTTTCATGTCAGCACAGTGGCTTCGTGGCTTGCTCATGGATGTGCTAGTTGCTTGTCCTTCGAGAACATGGTTTTCCCTCAGTGCTACGAGCTTTTCAAGAAGTGTATCTGGCAACAGTGATGACCTCACTATCCTGAGACCACCCAGCGCGACCGGGAGGTATCTCATGTGGGAGACAAAGTCGTCGGATTGATCCCTTAATCTTGCTTTGATCGTACGTTTCGTTCATCCCCGACACCACCCTCACCCAGGACAGCGTCCTCAACCAACTTCCGCAGCTCGGCTTGACCTTGAGGGGTGTTGAAATCGTCGCGTTGAGCCAGTTCCTCGATTCTTCGTCGGAACTCTGAGTCTATTTCCTCGGGAATGTCTGTGGTCTCATCCATAGTGCCAACAGTGACCTTCATTCCCCCTGGAGGGGGAGGGATAACTTCAGGCATGACAGCCGCTGCAGTCGAGGCAGGATCATCGGCCTTCTTGGCTTGGATCATGGCTAGGTATTCCGCAACAGCAGGGAATTCAGCTTCCGCTTCAATCTTCTCTCCAGCTGTTAATCCTTCTGATCCCCGGTGGTTGATGTTGGCTCCGAGCTCTTCGACGAGGACCTGCGCAGCATCTTGGGTCTCGACAACAAACAAGGCAGTCTCGTTGTCCTCGTCTTTCAGGTCGACGTCGACATTGAACTCGCGGACTAGCGCTCGCAGGAGGTCGAGATGATTGTAGCTGGCAGCGGCGTGGACGAGTGAATAACCATGCTCATCCTGCGATGATGCGAGTGCTGGGTTCTCTCGGAGGAGGGGCAGCAACGCGGGGTTGTTATCGGCTGCAAGAAGGAATGGGTTTGGGGTAGACATGATTGTAGTTTTATGTTCGGTGCTATTCTGCGACAAAGAACGAGGTCTGAATACCTGGGTAGTTTCTTTTATGTACAAAGTTGAGATAGGTTTCTAGCTTGTCGCGTCGTCAGTGTCGAAACCATTGGAACTTTGTATGTAGACGGAAGATTTTTGGCGGGGGTAGCTTGCATGTGGAACCCCACAACCCATCATGACGACTGACAAAATATCAATCAGTACCTATTTACTCCATTGGGTGCCTATCTAGATCAAACCATGGTCTTGTAATAGGTAGGAGGCAAGCTAACTATATCAAACAATTAACCCCTATAGGCCAGTCTAAATCCTTTTCCTACACCTGGCGTTCAATTGTTGCCGGCGTGACGCACGAGACACAGCAAGGCCATCATTCCAGGTAAGACCCATCTACTGTAGAGGTAGTACTTTGCCCCTCCACATCCAAAGTGCTTGCCTGACCTGCCCTGATGGTGAAAGGATCCATGGGATGACTCAGTAAGAGGTCTACCAGTTCCCAAACTTGAACACAAGAGTCTCGGACCTTGACTGAACATTGATTTCTCTTCCTTGTACACCCTTGCTCCTCAGGGATAGCGGCCTGACTCACTAAGAGAGCCTAAGTTCGTTCTTTATTGAGGCGGTGCCGTAAGGCAGTTTTCGACTTATTCCTGGCCCGCATCGACCTTAGCACAACCGCCACAACCTCATTTGAGCTCCGTCTACAGAAATACCATCGCGGACCCGGTCTACATATAAAAGGCCCAGCCAGTGGCAATACCTGCATCTGGTTTCAGTTGATACATAGGCACTTACAGATACCCCCTTGTGAGCACAATAATACGCACACTGTTGCCCAGTTCAGTTCACTTGACAGTGCACTGTAAGCAACTGCAGGATCTTCACGCGCGCGACTCTTTACTTGACTTGGATTTTTAAAAAAGTGAGTTCTTCCAGATCTCTGATGCTCAAGGCTACGGAAAACAATCCTTTGGGTTTGCTGGAATAAGTTGGCTCAGATCTCTCGACAGAAGATTGCCTGGCCCCTCAAGCGAGGAAAGCGTATCATCTTGCCTGGGAACCATCGCCGTCAACCTCATGCTTGTTTACCATCGTTCTCTGCGTTCTCTTCTCACAACCATCAGCAAAGTCACCACGAAACACCAGAATCTTCGAGCTTCTTCAACGGCTCTCGACAGAATGTCTGCCCCTTATACTCCCCAGGACGTTCAAGCGGTAGCGAACGTGGTGCGTGCTTTGGATAGTGCCCGAAAGGACAAGAAACGTGGCGGCTTCGCAATCAAAAAGACAACGTTCGATGTTAAAGAATCAGCGGATGGCATCCAAGTCGACTCTTGGCGCTTGCAGGACTGGGATTACAAGCGACGTGATTTGCCCACATATGCGCGCGGCCTCTTCACTACCAAGACACGGAGAAACGAGCCAGAAATCGCCGTGAGAGGCTACGACAAGTTCTTCAATGTTAACGAGGTTCATGAGACCAAGTGGGAGAACATCTTCACACGCACTCAAGGCCCCTACGAGCTGACACTCAAGGAGAACGGCTGCATCATTTTCATTGCCGGATTGGAAGACGACACGTTGATTGTGTGCAGCAAGCACTCAACTGGCGACCGAGATGACATCCAAGTCAGCCATGCCAGCGCCGGAGAGAAGCGCCTAGAACAACAACTGGCTGCCGTTGGCAAGACAAAGGCAGATCTTGCACGAGAGCTCCGCAAGAGGAACGTGACTGCCGTCGCGGAGCTTTGTGATGATCAATTCGAGGAGCACATCTTGGCATACGGTCCAGATAAGGCTGGGCTATATCTCCATGGTATCAACCTCAACCTACCCGAGTTCGCTACCTACCCTAGTCGTTTCGTTCAGGAGTTTGCCGATGAGTGGGCGTTTCGTAAAACGGGTCTTATCACAATGGACGACATCCACCAAGTCAAAGCTTTCCTTGAAGAAGTAGCTGAAACTGGAGCACACGATGGTCGCGATGTTGAGGGCTTTGTTATACGTTGCAAGATGTCCCACGACCCTTCTACGCATCCATATCGCGACTGGTTCTTCAAGTACAAGTTTGAGGAGCCATACCTGATGTACCGCCAGTGGAGAGAATGTACCAAGGCTTTGATTGCTGGAAAACAGCCAAAGTTCAAGAAACACACCAAAATCACTGAGGAGTATCTGCTTTACGCCCGACGACGACTTGCCGCAGACCCGAAGCTGGCTAAGGAGTACAACAATAACCACGGGATCATCGCTCTCCGCGATGACTTCTTGAAATTCAAGAACATCAACGGTGCAGATGCAGCTAATATGGGAGAGCTGGATCCTGTTGTAATGACAGAGGTCACTCGTGACGTTATTCTATGTCCTATTGCCACCATTGGCTGTGGTAAAACAACCCTCGCTATGGGGCTCTCTCACCTTTTCGGTTGGGGTCATGTTCAAAACGACAATATTTCTGGCAAGGGTCGGCCTCCGCGGTTCACAAAGATGGTGTTGGACGAACTCAAAGACCATCCTGCCGTGATTGCAGACCGAAACAATGCACAGAGGCACGAACGGAAGCAGATCATCACGGATGTGAAGCTCCAGCATTCTTCTGCCAAGCTTGTTTGCATGAACTTCAAGCATGATGAAGACTCAATCGATGAGATCCGGCGAATCACCCAGGAAAGAATTATTGCCCGTGGTGATAACCACCAGACTATCCATGCAGCAAGCGATAAGGAGAAGTTCATTGGTGTAATGGAGGGTTTTATCAACCGATATGAAGCCTGCAATCCGCACTCTCGACCCGATGATGGCTTCGATGCTGTGATTGACCTTGATCCCACAGCCAGCAGCCGACAGAATCTCGAAACTCTCGTCACACAACTCCACAAGTTGTTTCCAAATCTTGTCAAGGAGATCCCCTCTGCTGCATCATTTGACGCTGCCATGGACTACGCCCTCGGCTACAAACCGGATTTCAGGCACGATATACCTGACAGGGGCAAGAAAAGTTACCCTCAGCAGCAAAAACCTAAAGTTCAGAAGCCAAGAAAGATGGAATACATGTCTGTAGGCATTTCGACCCAAGAGGTCAACAATGCTCTTGAGCAAGCCTTCAAAGCCACCCAACCTGCAACTTCGCGGCTTTATACACAACTCAAACAGACACGACGCATACAGCCAAAATTCCATGTGACTTTGCTGCACAAGGCCGGCAGTAAGGAGCACCCTGAACTCTGGCAGAGATACGCTGCGATGCAGAAAGAAGCAGAGGCTGCTGGAGAGCCTGAAGGCAAAGTTGGCGAATGCGATGTCATGCTCGAACGAGTAAGTTGGCCCAAAACTCATGAGCTCTACAGCAACTGACCGTAAATAGGCTGTGTTTGATGACAGGATCATGGCTATCGTGGTTCGCCTAGCAGACCAAAATGACCAATGGCAGTGTGTAAACCGCGTTGCTCACATAACTGTCGGAACTCGAGATGATTCTATAAAGCCCAAAGAAAGTAACGACCTCCTGGCAAGGTGGCTGGAAGTGGGTAGTTCCCCCGAAACCAAGATTGGAGAGGTTGTATTTGAGGAGAGGCCTACACTCAAGGGTACAGTGGCACCTGTGCTTAGCAAGTTTTAGAGGAGTGATAGATTTTCACGGAGTACTAGCATGATTTGAGAATACGGACTCTGCGGAGCTCATGCTCACGGGTTCAAGATATATTTTGCGAGACCTAAATAAGATACTTCATTCTTGTCTCCCCATGACTGAAAGTAAGCTCAAATACGTTTTTGGAACCTCGACAAAGATGGTCTTCAATAGCTGGATGTACCAGCTTAATTTCGTCACGGACGAGCCAGGGCTCATGGCACTTGCTTTTCTAGAAGAATTCAGGTGTGTTAGAAGGAGCGTGAGCATATCTATTAATTCGATAAGACAGAGGGTTGGCTTCTAACATGAGGTAATTCGATCGCCAGTTCTAAGCTGGGAAGGGGTATTGTGAACGCGACTAAATGGACGAAACTCAAAAAAACAGTACACTACAAGCAACGCGTGCAACTCAATTATGCGTTACTCATCATCAAGGAATCGGCTAGCTAGGGCACCGAAGAATGGCACCTCGAATCTAAGTGGTCTATTAATAACGAGATCAGAATGGACTGGGGGATTCCGCGTACCTGTCGAGGATCTCTGCATCTTTATAAGCTCGTAAAGTGAGAATAGCAATTAAGGCAATGTCGCAAAGAAAGAAGAGCCAGCTCAGGAACGTTGACCATGAAAATATAAGATGGAAGACCATAATGGCTGTGAATAGCAATGCAGATTGCCAAGCATGAAACCTAATGCGAGTGTCAGAAAACGAACAGATACTGATCAAAGTTTCGAGCACGGGCATAAAGATACAATCGTACCTCACATAGTCACTATTCCGTTCCAAGATCAGCAGTATAATCGCACCCAGTGGTGGAAATGCGACATATGCTAAGCAGGCTTCGTAATCCAGGCGCATTCCTAAGCTTGTGTCGAACTCGCTGACTTCGGCAGCAGGATAGGTACCAGGCATTGTGCTTGATCCACCGAAAGCGCGGTTATCAGGACTGATGGCCGCCCAGCCAGCTGACTGGCCATCGAAACCGCTCCATCCTCTTTGTGGCTGTGGGTGCTGAAGCGGTGGAGGAGAAGCGACGGGTGAAAACGATCGTCTGGCATCGTAGGATGGTCGAGGAGAGGCGTAGTCGGGAGAGGTCACACGTGAGTGCTCCGGAGGAGATGATTGATAAGGAGCGAAGTCCATATTGTGTGTGTTGAATTGTGTTGCTGATTCGATGTAGACGGGTCCGGTAGGTGAATCGAATGACGATAGAACAGTGAACAGGCCGTAATCGAGCCCCAGTGACTACCCGTCGCCTTGTTTTCCCTTTATTTCACAGCTTTATGATACTTTGGAGGAAAGCGGTGATCTTGTCGTGTTGTTGTAAAGTGGTTTGCGACTATTGAGTTGATCGAGAGGCGGGGCGGTGATTGTAGGTCAAGGTTGTTCTTGGTAAGGTAGGAGCTTTCAGCCACAAATTACGGATACAGCCACACTTATTGCTACCTGCACAAGGTCTCTCGAGTATCAGCTGGAACAATTCTGCCTTTTCTCCAAAACAACAGAGTATTTACAATCGTTTACTTCTGTAATTGATGGACAAGGTGCCATATAATATTGCTTTACCGGAAGAACTCTCGATCTAGCCAGCTTTAACATTGTAGCCATCCAATATGCTGTTCGTACATCTACACATACATGGCCTTTATAAGGCGTCTTATTTGTACATCGTATCTCAAAATCTCTCGAGATCTAAGTTCATTCGCCATCCTTTTTGTCGCCCTTGATCTCGTCTTCAAGCTGGCCCTTTCTGCCCTCCAGAGCCAACCATAAGCTTCTGCTTCCGCCCTCCAGGGTACTGGTGATGCCCAATCCGACGCCTTGGAGCATGGCCACCAACTGGCCCCTCAAGCCTTCCAGGCCGCCCTCAATGCCGCCAACCCAGTTGATACCAGATTGATCAAAGATCTTGCCTTCAACGCGGCCACCGACAAGTAGTAACTTAGCAAGACCACTTTGGCAGATGGGATCGTGAAAACCGGGGTTCTTCTTTCTCGAAGGAGCCGGAAATTTCCCCGGAACGGGTGCCAGAACACTCAATGCTGCCGCGAGGTGGGCTGGAGAGACGGCAGGGAGAACCAATGCAGCCAAAGGGCCAACCATTACTGGCTCGATCTGAGCGTAGCTGGAGTCTTCGGGCACTTGGGCATTCTTAATGGTTTCATATGCAGCTTCCGAAAGATCATGCACAACAGGACCCCGCACCGTTCTTGTTGTCTTGTCCGACGCAGCAGCAGCTTCGGGGTCGTAGAACTCAACAAGCTTGAGTGCCACGCGCAGCATGTTGGTTCGCACCACCTGTAATTGGACTAATGGGGTGATATCGACAGGTTCAGCACCAGGAATCGCATTGGGCTTGGGAACTGTGGAAAGAGCCTTCTTCAGCTCTCGCCGCACTGCAGCCCACTCTACGGCCGTCAGATTGCTATGTTGAAAGAATAAGATCAAGGGGGTCGTCCGGAGGAGTGATGTGTAGGTTCGGATCAACTGGCTCTTTCTCGTCTCAACAGGCCGGGCGCTGGGAGGTTTGGTGATGGGAGCGTGGTCAATTGGTTTTCGGACCTCGGTTACCGCAGCTGAATGGTTTGGCGACATCGAGATACTGCGAAGAGTCGTTGTCCATGGCCTGTGAGAGAGCTGTGATTCTCTGCGCCGTTGACGCAGAAAGGGCGACGCAGCCCGTGATATTCGTGAAGCCATATTTTCTAGCTATGGGGCATGTCAGAGCAGAGAATCAAATATCCAAGAGTTAATGCTGTACATACATGAAACTGTCTTCCTGGCTCCGTACCTTAGCCAGATCAAAAATTCCACAAGCACTCACAGTCGCCATGTGCCAATTGCAAGAGAGTTTCGATCCGTGCACCGGATCAACCCACCGCCGATCCCCGGCACTGCAAGGCCAATGCCGTGCTGTTGCTGGCAGGCCAGGCTGATTACGCGCGACCTGACTGCCTACCTGACAGCTTGATCGTGTCCGTCATTAGAGCATCCATAGCATTTGGCTTTTGCATTCAATTCTCAGCCGCGCATCAACCACAACGACTTTGCGCTCACCTCTATCAACCCTAATACGAGCTTGCAGCTACATCAACCCATTCAAGCCAGATTTAATCCACATCATTTTCCATCATGTCGACTCTCGAGGAGCTCGATGATCTCGACCGCCGAGACAAGGAGGAGAAGAAGAGAGATGACGACGACAAGAAAGAGAAGAAGCCCACTGATGGCGACGCCGACCTGCAAGATGCAGAGGAGGAGGAGGAGGACGATATCCTTGACGATGAGATCCTGGGGCTGAGCACACAAGACATCCAAACCCGCAAACGTTTGCTAGAGAACGATTCTCGCATCATGAAAAGCGAGTTCTCGCGGTTATCGCACGAGAAGGCCGCCATGGGCGAGAAGATCAAAGAGAACCAGGACAAGATTGCCAACAACAGGTTTGTTTCTGGTGAGCCATGGAAATGTGAATGTCATCGCTGACCCGGTTTATAGACAACTCCCGTACCTCGTCGGCAACGTCGTTGAGCTGCTTGATCTGGACCCTACGGCCGAATCATCAGAAGAGGGTGCCAACATTGATCTGGATGCCACTCGAGTAGGAAAATCAGCCGTCATCAAGACGTCCACACGACAAACAATCTTTCTCCCTTTGATTGGCCTGGTCGATGCCGATAACTTAAAGCCTGGCGACCTTATTGGTGTCAACAAGGATTCGTACCTTATTCTCGATACGCTCCCGGCCGAGTACGACAGCCGCGTCAAGGCTATGGAGGTGGATGAGAAGCCCACAGAGCAGTACACTGATGTTGGTGGACTGGACAAGCAGATTGAAGAGTTGGTGGAAGCAATCGTATGGCCCATGAAGGAGGCTGAGCGTTTCAAGAAGATTGGCATCAAGGCCCCAAAAGGTAACATGGAGGAGAAGTTATGAAAGCCTATCGCATGTACTAACTCTGTTTAGGTGCACTGATGTATGGCCCCCCAGGTACAGGCAAGACTTTACTAGCACGAGCTTGTGCAGCACAGACGGACGCTACGTTCTTGAAGTTGGCAGGTCCTCAACTGGTCCAGATGTTCATTGGCGATGGCGCCAAGCTCGTACGGGACTGCTTTGCGCTGGCTAAAGAAAAGGCCCCTGCGATTATTTTCATCGACGAGCTGGATGCGGTTGGTACTAAGCGCTTCGACAGCGAGAAGAGCGGCGACCGTGAAGTACAGCGAACTATGTTGGAGCTACTGAACCAGCTCGACGGTTTCGCCTCTGACGACCGAATCAAGGTGTTGGCTGCAACAAACCGAGTCGATGTTCTTGATCCTGCGCTTCTCCGATCTGGCCGACTCGATCGCAAGATTGAGTTCCCCCTGCCAAATGAGGAGGCCCGCGCTCAGATCTTGAAGATCCATTCCCGCAAGATGAAGGTTGACCCCGGTGTCAATTGGGGTGAGTTGGCCCGAAGCACGGATGAGTTTGGAGGTGCTATGTTGAAGGCTGTTTGTGTGGAGGCTGGTATGATTGCTTTGCGATCGGGCAAGAACAAGATTGGCCACGAGCATTATGTTGATGCCATTGCCGAGGTGCAGGCCAAGAAGAAGGATGTAAGTGACGAAAACTTGGAGTCGTGTCATGGGATCTGCTTGCTAACTATGCTGAACAGACCGTCAACTTCTACGCTTAATTGGGACGATGTTAGATGTTGCGGACTGGGTTACAGGTCAAACGAGCGGGGGAATTGGGGACTAGACGCGGCAAAGGCGAACATAGATCAATGTAACACTATCTCGACATACGGCCGTGTCTCATAGAGCTTTGACTTTTGAATGGTGAATCGACACGACTCGTGAGTCTAAAAGCCGACACTGACGCTTTGGAATCGTAAATGTCAATGTCTTTATGATATACCTAGAGTTATAACTATAATTATATCAACAGTAGGGACAGGATTATAACACCCAAGGCAAGGAAGGTAGTCATGTCTACTCCGTAAGACACACAGCCAAGCCGTAGTCCCCAGGCGTAGATGATTATGTCAGCAGCAATTTGAAAATTACCTGAAGACCAGCTGGTGCAGGTGGAAATAAATATGCCCTTCTCAGGCATTCGTTTATTGATCTGTGTGACCTAGTCTAGATAGACTACGGTGGCAGTATCTGGTATGAACGGATCTGGCCGGAAGGGTAGGTAACCCCACCGGAGCATTTGTTCCATTCGAGAATCGAGATCGACGTCTTGGAGTTAAACATGGAGGAGAAACAAGCATGTGCTTCATGGAAAGGACATTTTTTCAGCCCAGCTGGGGCAATTTCTGGCAGCGGAATGTACCGATGTGCACCAGCTAGGCTTAGTCATCTCGCGTCTTACCTGTTCGAGCTTGGAGCTTGTGCGGGGCGGATCATGCAAAGTACGTCATGGTGGCGCCTGGGGAGGGCACTCATTCAAGGCTTGTTTGTGCAAAATCACATCGCGATGATGAACGATAGGCAATGATGATGCTGATGGTGACGCTGCGGGCCCCTTTGTTGACGAGTGACGAAGTATTGTGATACAGGCTCTTGTGGAACTGTTTTGGTGCACCTGCCTCTCACAATTCAGGCTTTGCTTAGCTGCTGCACAAGTATTCTGTACCTCTCTGTTACTCAGTGTCAACTGCCAAATTCCAGCCACCCAGGACAACGGCACAGTGACGTGATAGATTTCCCTCCTAAGCATCGCATCGTCTTATCTTCTCTTTTCCCACCCTCATCTCGCTTCAGTTGCGTAACTCTTCCTTTTCTCATCATCCCTCTTCCAATTCTTTAGCCTCTAATACCCCCGAGGTGATTCCTATTATCACACTCTCCTGCGACTAAGCTAGCTCTTGTCATTTCTTCACGACTTGGCATTGTCTACACAAGGAACTAGATTTGCACCAAGAAACATTTCCATCTCTCTGAAGCAGAAGCAGCAGCAACATCAGCAGCCAAAATGAGATTTTTGAATGCCGTCTTGGCCGCGGTGGCCATCAACGGTGTCACCGCCAGCACATGGTTCCCTGGCTCGAAGCCTGGTAAGCTTGCTATGCTCCCGCCCTTTCTCCTGTTCTGCCGCATAGTCTAACAAAAATCAGTTTACAACAAGTGGCACGAGACTGAGCTGGAGCGCTGGCTCTCAGACCACGATGTCCCCTATCCAACACCTGCCGACCGCAAGGATCTCGAGTCCTTGATTGAGAAGAACTGGGAGAATTACGTTGTTACTCCTTACAATAGCTGGGACACTAACCAACTTAGCTCTTACTTGCAATCAAAGGGCAAGGAGGCCAAGAACGAGGCTGCTGCCTCAAAGGATAGCCTTTTGTCTCAGGTAAAGGCTAACTGGTATGAGACCGAGGGCAACGCCCAATCTGCCTGGCTCAGCGTCAAGGATTGGATCCTCGACACTTGGACTGAGAGCCAGTTGAAGGCATTTGCCGACAAACATGGAATTCCCGGTAAGTTCATTCAGTGTTCTGGCCGTTATCGGTTTGATCTGCCAGAGAACTAATCGCTTGTTATAGTCCCCCAACCCCGCCACCGTGATACACTTCTCCAGAAGGCTCGTTCTAGTTACGAGACTGTTGCCAAGAAGGCCAACCAGGCCTCTTCGTATCCTGGTAACTGGCTCTACGAAACATGGTCCGAGTCTGATCTCAAGGAATGGCTTGACACCCATGGATTCCCCGCCCCTCAGCCCATGACACGCGATAAGCTCATTGCTTCTGTTCGACGCAACTCTCGTCTCGCCTACCTCAAGGCTCAGGACCAGGCCGCTAGTGCCACCGCCAGCGCTCAGGGCGCATATGCCACTCTCACTGACATGATCATTGATGCCTGGAGCGAGTCCCAGCTCAAGGAGTTCTGCGACAAGAACGGTATTGCTGTTCCCCAAGGCACCAAGGCCAACGAACTCCGTGCCCTCGTCCGCAAGCATCGAGCCGATATCCTTGGTGATAACATTTCTGCCAGCGCCGCATCCGCCTACGGTGCTGCTACCTCTAACGCTCAGAACCAGTACGCCAAAGCTACCGACAGCGCTTCTTTGGCTGCTCAGGATGCTTTCAACCAGGCTGTTGGAACTTGGTCCGATAGCCGCCTCAAGTCTTACCTCGACGCCCGTGGCGTCCCTGTTCCCCAGGGCTCCAAGAAGAATGAACTCTCGGCCCTCGTCCGCAAGAACGCTCATGTTGCCTACCACGGTGGAAACGCCTGGACCTTTGATGACTTTAGCTACGACAACTTGAAGAAGTACCTTCAGCGCAACGGAGATGCTGCTGCTAAGCAGGTAGCCGAGAAGAAGGATGCCACTCGCGATGAGCTCTATGATGCTGCTCAGTCCGCCTATTCTTCCGCCTCTTCGGCTGGAGGATCTACCTGGGCTTCAGCCACTAGCTACCTCACTTCTGCCACCAACTCTGCCAAGCAGTCTGCCTTCGATGAGTGGACCGAAACTGACCTCAAGGCTTACCTCGATAGCTATGGTGTGCCTGTACCACAAGGATCTAAGCTTGAGGATTTGAAGGCTGAAGCACGAAAGCAATCCACCTACTTCAAGTACGGCACCAGCTCCCCGACTGGAACTTTCTTCGCTAAGCTCGGAGAAACCGCCCGCGATACCTACAACTGGGTTGCCAACCAGCTTCAGCTTGGTGGCCAGGCAGCGAAGCAGAAGGCCGCGGAGGCGGAGGCTGATGCCAAGGCAAAGATCCGCGAGGAGCTGTAATGTGTGGAGGACACTCGAAACATTTGACTTCGGTGCTCAGATGGTTGAAGACCCTTGTGGTCTTGGAACATGTGATATCAGCGTGGCAGGTTGCCATTCATAAAAAGGCGAGAAGATAAGGTCAAAGCTGGCTATAGTTCAGCCATAACGATGATGCAGACTATGGTACTTTAGGTCGTTTGCTTCAGCAGCAAGTTATGTTTTACGAATCCTATTTTGTTAATCACATAAGAAGATTGTCCATTAATGCGAATAATACTATACCTAACGCGTCCAGTAAGATACATGATGCTCTCTCAGAGGGTGCATCGATATTGTATGGACGTCTGTAGCTGACGCCCCATTCATTACCTTGTCGACAATACACAGCAGATATACAATATGATGTAGATCAGAGGATTTTTGATACTCGACGGAATATCTAGAAACAGGGTCACGCAGCAGAACATGTTGATGTAAAAGTAATGAAAATATGATGTGATTCTGTTTTCTGTTTCCTAACGCCATCGCTGGAAGAAAATCCACGGCGACCAAAATTAAGTTCTCTTTCCCCCTCACGGTATGGGTAAAACCATTCACCAAACCGACATCATGCCCAGAGCCTGCAGGTTCCATCTGCACCCGCGCTGAGACACCAGGGGTGCTTTGGGTGCCAGTCCACGTCAAGCACACCCAGCTTGTTGATTACTTTATGGCCCTTGAGCATCTTGACCGGGACAATAGTTGCGTTCTCCATAAGATCGCTCACAACCTTGCCGTGGAAGATCTGTAATGTTCCGTCATCACTGGCATCAGCGAAGAGAGGCAGGCTGCGGTGGAATTTAACAGCCCGGATTGCTTCAGGGTGGAATCGCATCGTCTTGTAAGGGCGAGACGACAGATCAAGATCATGCCACAGCAGTCTTCGATCGTATGAGCCAACAATAAGATTATCTCCACCAGGGTGAATGTCAAATGAAGAGATCCACCGGGCACCAGGCTGAACAACCTTGACAAGTTCCTGGCGCTGGAGATCGTAGCATCTGATCATTCGCTGGGTAGCAACAAAGAACAGTGGCCTTGAAGGATGGAACTGAGCCGTCTGGGCAAGACCAGGCAGCTTTCGGAAAGGAATTTGACTGAGATGCTTGGAGAGCGTGTGGATGGCGACTGAGCTCCTTTGTCCGGTTGGTGAGACAGTGGAGATGAACTCACCTCGCCTGTGCCAGCTAATGACCTTGATCGTTGACCTAACAGTAGCCATGAGGAGCACACCGGCAGCTTCCAGCTTAGCCCCAGGTCGTGACCACTTGGCAGGAGGTTCTTTCTTCACACCGTTGACTGTACTGGGCTGTGCACCATTGGTGGCGTAGCCGAAGCCAGCGTCGAGAACATCGCGACTGGCCTTCTCAACAGCGTCACTAGCTACCGAGGGGATCATGAAAAAGAGATCCTCTCCAGCGGCAGCTGCCAGAATAAAGGTCTCCTTATTGGGCCGCCATCGCACAATATTGACTGGCTCCTCGCTGCTAAGTTTTGCCATCCATTCTTGGTGGCCGTTAAGAGCCCAGACACGGACTGTGCCATCATCACCCCCTGAAGCCACGAACTCACCATCTGGACTGAACGATACCGAACGGACTCGACCATCGTGGCCACGGAAGATGGTCTGGCTGAGGGTGGGGAACGGCTTGAGGTCTTCTGGTCGGGGAAGCTTGGGCAGAAGAGAGTTGGGGTCGATGTTGAGCCTGTTCTTCCTGATTCGTGGGGCGAGGTAAAGATCCAGACAGCGATCGAACCGTTCCTTGACGAACTCGCCATAACCAGGAACCTTGCGCAGCGAGTCAAACTTGGCAGGCAAGTACTCCTTTCCTCTTTCCTCGGGATCTTGGTTCTTCCAAGCTTCCTTTTCCTCCTCGGTCGGCAAGTACTCAGGTGGTGGGTTGTAGCTAAGGTCGTATCCAGGAGGAGCAAGCTTGGGAGCTGGGATGTTCATCACATGGGGGTCTTGAGGCTCCTCGTTTGCCCATACATCGTAGTAAGACTCTTCCTTCTCCTCTTCTTCTCGTTGTCGCTCCTCGGGAGGCTTGTATGGTAGGATACGCCCCTCTTTGATGGCTCGGACAAGCTTGGCAACACGCTTGGCTTCATGCTTAGAGGGAATAAATCGCCGCTTCGGTTCTGGCGCAGCGCTCAGAGGCATCTTCTCCTCAATACTAGTGAAGTATGGCACCATATCCTGCGATAGTTAGCGGTGTCGAGCAGTGAAACAGAAGTGAAGGACATACGGGGTAAGGATCGTAATCCTCGTTGGGGACCTCGTTCATTTGTAGTCGCTTAAGAAGTTCAAGCTGGTCCTGGGTCAAGTCCAAAGGCTTTCCAGTTTCAGGATCTGTCAAGCCAGTCCAGCCCTTGGGAATCTCAATACTGTCGAGGAGAGCATCTAAAGCCTCCCCAGTGGCTGGGCGCATAATCTTCTTGCCATTGATATCGTATCCGATGTGAGGATAGGAGTCGTAGAAGGAGAGGGGAATGTTGCCAATTGTGTTGGTTGGGCCTTGGGCATCTGAATCGTCACTATCATAGACAGGATCAACCTCAGCGTACTCATAGCGCTCCCCGCCGTTGGCATCCTTGACGACGCGATAGTTTGGTTCCGAATTATCAGTGTCGAGTGGTGGAGGGGCCGCGAAGCTGTCGTCTAAGTCGGAGGAGGCGTCTTCGCTGTACGCATCATCGTCCTCGTCATCTTCATCATCTTCGTGCTCATTCGTGTCTTGGCCGTCGAGTCCATCCTCAAGATCGCTTTCCTCAAAGTCAGATCCATCTTCGCTCTGTGACAAAACGCCGTCCAATTCCAAGCCGGCGAGCTCGTCGTCAGCGGGAGCAGGTTCTGCGAGAACCTTTCGCTTGCGTGATGCCAATGTTGGTGCCATTGGATCTATCCAGTTGATCAAGAGGAATTTTGCAGAAGATTAGCGGGTTGAATGGCAGGGAAGCCAAAGCGATTTTTATTTTTTTTGCGACAGATAAGATAAGACTAGACTAAGTTAGTCTAGACGGAGTTCGAACATTGGAAGCTAAGCTGGCTGGGGAAAGGTGGAGCCAACGATAGAAGAGTGGAGATCATCAGGGTAGCTACAAAGGTACGGATGGATACTCAACTCATCATGTTATGAAGAACAACCTTAGACTTCATGTTAGTGATAAAAATAATCATCCTTTCCATTCCTTCTTAGTCTTGGGCTGTATATATTGATACATGAGATGTTATATACAAGACTTGTATGTGATTCATGAAATACTTACTGTTTGTTCATTACTCTCAAGCTGCTCTTTAAGACTGTAGGAGACTACTAGCAATTACTTCGTCCAAAGCAGCCCTTGTTTGAAAAACGAAGAAGACTCTAGGCTTGTGCATAGAAAAGTGCGTAAATAAACTTCAGTGATTCGACGGTCAGCACTCAAGGTTGCAGAGGCTTGTTCTCAGCGTGGTCGTTCTCGTGCCGCTGTGATTAGTTGGTTGCAATCCACGGAAGCCCATGACTGTTTGAAATTGGCCGACAACAACAATTGGAACACAGATAGCGGAACGATTAAATCTTGGCCTCCTAGAACTCAAAGGCCGAGCGAGATAATATTTCAGGACTCTTGTTGATTGCAGAAAGGGCGGGGCCAGCCATCTCGACTATACATACATAGATAGCACCAGAGCTTGGCGTCTTGATCCAGGTCAGCTGCCAGGAACCGCTTGTCTGACGCCACAGTTGACTCGATTCAGACTCTTGGATTTGCTCATTCAAGTTGAATGGAAAAGGGCGTCGGGCATTCCGAACCACGCGACCAACGATGAATATAATCAGCCACGGTTGTAAATTTCTTTTGAGGCTAGACTATTCTGAAAACCATTCTGCGAGCCCTTCTGTTCTGTATTGTCTATCTGTCTGTTTGTTGGTGGCTGAATCTATTAGCCAAGTTGGGAATAATATCAACTCAGATTGAGTTTTGGTAAAACCAACGACGGGAACAACGAGACACTAATTTAGCACAGAACAATGAATGTCGGAGGCTCTCGATTATTTAACAATGCTCTCCAAAGGTTCATAGGTGGTCCAAGCCCGAGGGTTGTATATAGAGAAGCAAGATGAAAATCAAAGAGGATACGGACTTGCTCTTCACTGTTCATGGTCATACCCACTAGCATATGAAAACTCACGTTCGACATGCCCTGATATCTGAAATGAGTCACATATCAATGACCTGAGCTTCTGGAATCTTTCCAAACATGGAAGAGTTAGTCTGTAAATTTCATCCCGTGGCTTACAAGAGCCAGCTGAGCTTTCCTACCTTTATTCCAGTTGCGGAACCGGAACGTTTCTTTCATATTGAATAATACATGGCCAAGGCTTTGACCCTGATCTAGAAGCATACGAATATGGCTTGGTTCCTGCATTGACACTTCACAATAGAATCTGTTATGGACCACACTCGTGGCTGTTGGCCCATCGCCTATCAAATGCCAGACCAGCCTGATCGTGGCTCTCACATTTGCACATGCCAAGAAAGATATGCAACGTGGTTGAGGCCTCTATCGATGATGTTCAAAAGGGTCGCCCCAATATCTTGGTTATAACCACCAACTGGCCATTGGTGGTTCATTGAACCAACAGCACGTTCCGACTCTTGCTTGGCAATGGTTCTGGACCTTCTCCAACATGACTGACAGCTTGACCAGCATCCGAAATCCAAGAGAGAGGATACACTATGTTGTTGTATAAATAAAATGCCCCGGGCCTGGAAATTCGGCTCCTTATATTGACGGCATTGAGTTCATACCTCGTCCAATATGCGCCTTCGTCCTACTTGTGCATTGATGGCAACGGTGCTGTTCTTTACTCTTGTCAATGCCGTGGCACCCGTAGTCGATGTATCATACAGCAAATACAGGGGCAAGGACCTTGGGAACGGTGTTACTCACTGGCTCGGAATGCGTTACGCCGCACCTCCACTGGGTGATCTCAGATTCATGCCTCCCCAAGACCCAGTCAGGAGTCGTCAGACAAAGAACGCAAACAAGGTGAGAAATTCCCTTATACCTGAGCTTTGAGCCTACTGGATACTAAAAAAAAGCTCAGTTTAGGCTCAAATGCGTTTCCCAAAGCGCAAAAGCTCGATTCATTGGAAAGTCACAGTCTGAAGATTGCCTGTTCCTCAATGTATTTGCACCGTCAAATGCTTCCAAGCACGCCAAGCTCCCCGTTTTCGTCTACATTCAAGGCGGAGGCTTTAACGATAACTCTAGACCCAAGATAAACGGAGCAGATCTGATCAGAGCTTCGGATATGAAAATGGTCGTCGTCACTCTGAACTATCGAGTATCAGTTCTAGGCTTTTTGTCATATGGCGATAAGGTACAACCCAACAATGGCCTCCTCGACCAAAGAAAGGCCCTGGAGTGGGTGCAGAAGTATATCTCAAGATTTGGAGGCAACCCACGACATGTTGTTCTCGGGGGTAGTTCCTCTGGGGGAGCGAGCGTGGCCTTTCATCTGGCAGCATATGGAGGTAGAGATGATAAGCTGTTCCACGCTTCTGCAGCCGAGTCCATATCTGCTTCACCCATCAAAACAGTGGAACAAGCGTCGTATCAAGCAGAAAGCTACATCGAAAAAGTCGGTTGCTTCTCCGAAGATGCCATTGCTTGCCTGCGAACCAAGACTATCGCCGAAATCATAGCAGCCAATATCAAGGTCCCTTCTATCATCGGTGCCACAACCAACGAGGGTCGAGCATTTGCACCAGCTGCATCCTCGAAAATAGAAGTCGAGGATTTTTTCAAGGCCGAGTTTCCGCTTCTTGAGTCAATTCATATGACTCAGATCACGGCCTTGTACGCAGGCTTAGCAGATACATGTTCAAAAGCTGGTTGTCTCAAACGACCGCTCAGCGATGCGTATGGCGACATGAGGTTTCAATGCTCAGGCATCTCGTTCTCAGAATCAATCTCCAGCTGGATGCCAAACAAAACCTGGAACTACTGGTATAACGTGGAGGATCCAGGTTTTATGGCTCAGGGGAGAGGTGTAGCTCATTGTGACGAGGCTCATGCAATATGGGGGCCTGGCAATGGAGGCTCCGGGGCACCCCGAAGCTACTTCCCAGGTGGGATCAATGCTAGTGCAGTCAATGTCGTTCAAGGGTACTGGATAAGCTTCATTCGATCTTATAACCCAAACAAGTACAGGCTTGCCGATACAGCGATGTGGGGAGTCTATTCGAAGGCCTTGAGGCGCAGACTGGTATTTAATACAGGGGGCAGAACCATCTTAAAGAGCATGACTTTAGGTTTGCAGGATAAGTGTACTTACTTTAGCTCAATTGCAGCAACAGTACAGCAATAGTTATAAAACAATACACATTAGCTCAAGCCGCTAGGGGGAGGCTAATTAAGTAAGTGTAATTAAATGGAAAAAAGAAATTGTTGTACAAAGCGTAGATTAGTTACAACGAGCATTTCAGCTTTGATTGAAAGAGCCTTGTTTTCTTTAATTGAAGGTGGCGGTCGGTTTGACCTTATTAAGCTACAGAAATCGCGCAGTGGGTTCAATCTAACTAATTAGAGAGCGTTTTGCTATTTACAGCTCAATATACCTCCCATTTAACTGCATATTGTTTATGCAATTAAATAAGTCCTAAATAGCTTTAATTTTACCTAATATGCTTTTATAATAGAAAAGAAATAGATAGATAATAGGAAATTGTAATAGCATTATATCATTATTACCTTAAGTGTATGCCCTCTTAATCTTATAAATGTAAGCATAATAGGCACAGTAAATCACAATAGAGAAGCGCTATATAGCCTTTAGGTCTTTGCTTTTTTAGCTATAAAAGCCTTCCTTTTATCCCTTTATAATCTCTTCTTCTTTTTTCTCCTTTAAGCTTTATAATTTTTATTATAGTATATAATTATCTTATTAGCCTTTTACCTTAAAGCATCTATCCCTTTAATAGTATACTCTTTATTCTACTTATATGCTAATAATTTAATATAGCCTCCTGCTCTTAATAACCCTGCTATTTATAAAGAATGCAATGATTACCTTTAGGCTACTGTTTTTTATGTTAATCACCCTATATGTAACCGCTCTGCTTCACTGCTTTGTGCCCCTCATTTAAGCGCTGCAACTTATACCTATAAGCCCTCTATTGATCTCTTTACTGCGCCTGATACCTGGTCTTCTTGCCTGCCTTTTAGTAGGTTATTTTGATCTTGCTATAGCTGTTCCCCTAGTAGTATGCATTTATGCAAGCAACTTAATACTTATTAAGTTATATATAAGTCTAGTGCTTATTTTTCTCCCTTAAAAGGTAAAGCTTTTATTATAAGTCTTACTTCTATTTCTTATTTAATATATATGCTAATTAGAGGTAATATAGCTTAAATCTAAACTTAAAGATAATATCTCTAAGCTTAATTATGCTCTAATTAAGGTTAAGAGTTCTACTAGTACTATAATACCTTATAATAGTAAGGTTAAGCTTCCCTCTAATAATAATATTATGCCTAAAACCCCTTACCCTGCTAAGAAGAAGAATTCCTTTACTCTAGTAAAAACCCCTAAGACTTCTAAGACCTCTAAGTCCTTATATGCTTTAAAGTATAAGCTTAAGTTCTCTAAAGGTAAAGAGTATATATTCCTATATATATAATGCTTTAAGAGTACCTTATTAGGTAAGAGTCTATTATCTTATTATACTATAAAGGATAAGCCTAACTTAAAGTGCTATTATTATTGCTCTTATAATAGTTATAAGGGTTATACTAGCTTATAAGTGCTTTTATATTTCTTTTTAAGTATATTATTAACTTATTTAATCTTTATTATTTACTTCCTCTAGCTATTACCCTTTATAATGCAATTACTAATAGTATTTATTTTATAAATTATTTATCTTTCTTTATCTATTTGCTTTAAGCTAATTATTTATGCAGGAGATTACCTATATTAAGACTTACACTTTAGTTATATTTAAGCTTTTTAAGGCTTACCTTACCCTTTTTACTATCTCTAACTATTATATTCTTCCTTCTTAGGTCTTTAAGATACCTTATCTTAGTCTAGGTGCACTTACTTCTAATAAGGGGAGCTTTCCTAGCATAATAGATCCTGAAGCTCTTAATATGATCTATAATAGCTTGGTAAGACTTAGTAGCATTATCCCTATTAATAATGATAATAAAGTTGAGGATAAAGATGAAGATATTAGTGATAATACTGTTATTTGAGCTTTTTAGAACTGTTTGCTGTGCTTAGATGGAAGTGTTTTAGCTGTAGGAGATACCCCGGGCTCTTTGCCCTTGTTACTAGCTGGTTGAATGATTGAACTTTGCTTTGTTGGATAAAAGCGCAATTCGTTAAGAAAGCGCTGTAGACAGGGTTGCGAATTAGTCTGACTAGTGACTAATTAGTCAGTGACTAATTAGTCTAGTTAGGAATTTAGTCAGTGACTAATTAGTCTAGTCAGGAAAAAAATCTGACTATAGTCAGACTAATTAGTCTAGTCTGACTAATTTAGTCAGATTAATAAATAATAGAAATATTAATAATATTACTATTATATATTAATTATTATTATATTATATATATTATATA